>JBBDGP010000839.1:1587500-1647500 GCA_037952835.1 Lithobates septentrionalis | reverse complement strand
TTTTTAGCTCTGATCGCTGTATAAATGTCAATGGTCCCAAAAAAGTGTCAAGTGTCCTATCTGTCCGCCGTAATGTCGCAGTACTGATAAAAATCGCAGATCAAAACAACCCAGGGTTTCCTTCAAGGCAGCTACTCGTAAAATATCTTGGATTATGTCCCAAGAGAAACTCTCTAGCATTCTCCACGACACCAAAGCGCAATTCGAAGCTATTTGGGAACCTTGGGCGCAGTATATGGAAATTTTCCTCATACCTGGTGTTCAACCGTAAAATTACTAGTATTATAAAGGGAGGCGGGGTCCTCTCCCGTTGATAGGCTGGCTACTCTTTCCCTCTCCTCTCCTTCCCCTCTCTTCTCCTCTCCCCTCTTTACACCCCCCTTCTGCTTACCCCTCTAAGGTTTCTAGGAAAAGTTCTCCCGACTTAAGTGCAATCAGTCCCTCAGAGGGAGGTCTCTCCCTATAGGGCTAGCAAACCAGGATAAAGCAATCTCATTGTTTTTCCTAGACCCCGTGCCTAACTGGCGAACATTTGATAGGGGCGGCTCGCTGAGATTCTCCCGGGCACAGCATGATCCCTTTCGGGGTGTCGGTGGAACCTCCCCTTGCCCCTCCACATTTTGTACGCAGGCGGGGCAGTCTACACATAATTTGAACAGTTACAGTAACTCCTTAGGTCCCTATTATTGTATATGTTGTGTGCTAGATTCTTACGCTATTTTTAGGCATTTCCTGCACCCCCCTCAGGGGTACACAATGTAACATTTTGCTTTTCTTCTTATTTTATATTGTTTCCATTTTTGTAAAACCAATAAAACATTTTGAAAGCAAAAAAAAATCGCAGATCACCGCCATTACTAGTAAAAAAAAAAAAAAATTCATAATAAAAATGCCATAAATCTATCCCCTATTTTGTAGACGCTATAACTTTTGCACAAACCAATCAATATACGCTTATTGCGATTCTTTCTTTCTTTTTTTTTTTTTACTTTACCAAAAATATGTAGATGATTACATATCGGCCTAAACTGAGGAAAAAATTTGTTTTTTAAAATACATTTTGGGGATGTTTTATTACAATATAGCAAAAAGTAAAAAATATAGTTTTTTTTTTTCAAAATTTTCGCTCTTTTTTTGTTTATAGCGCAATAAATAAAAATCACAGAGGTGATCATATACCACCAGAAGAAAGCTCTATTTTTGGGGGGGGGAAAGGGTCTCAATTTTGTTTTTGTACAACGTCACACGACCGTGCAATTGTCAGTTAAAACGACGCCGTGCCGTATGGCAAAAAAAAAAAATGGCCTGGTCATTAAGAGGCTAAATCTTCCGGGGCTGAAGTGGTTCAAATAAAAATCTGATCAGGAGACACCAGAAGTGATACAAGAATGTGCAGAGTGGACACATAAAGAAACGGGATGAAATGAATAATCAGGGTAAGTGGTAAGAATACAATGACCTCAGAGTAAAAGATGGAAGATCCTGATATAAAGATGTGTCCCAACAACAAGAATAAGGCGAATAAAAATATCCCATATGTGGCTGTCAGTAAATATGCCAGACAAAACCAAAAAACGAAAAAAAGAATGAAAACCTGGGTGAACGGATAGATCAAGGCTCAGAGGGGTCCTAGTGAGCCTACACATACTCAAGGTGGACAAATGGAGTGAGGCAAAATAACGAGGGACAGTGGGGAGAAATATCAAAAATCATTAATAAAACAGTTCAAATCAAACTCAACATTGTGTCCTTGAGGTGTAAGGCTGCATTTGCACCTAAGCGTTTTCAAGAAACGTTTGTAAAACGCCTGAAAAATGCCCAACAAGCAAAAGCCCATTAATTTCAATGGCACCTGTTCACATCTGAGTGTTATGTCACCTTAAGCAAAATGCCTGAAAAACGCCCTAAGCTTAAAAAAAGAACATGAGCTTCTTTGGGGCAGATTACAGGCGCTTTTCTGCCTTTTTACATTGGTGACCTGAAACAAAATTGCGGTAAAAACGCTGCAAAATCGCGGTAAAAACACGCGACTTTGAAACGCTTAGGTGTGAATGCAGCCTAAAAATATCCATAAGGAAAATCCATTTAGATTCAAGCTGACTTATTGTTCCTACTTTATGGCTGCCATGCCAATGTCTTTTGTACGGTTCAATTTCCCAAAATTGCAAGTGGGACGGGTCTCAATTATGTACTTGAGCGAAGTGTTTGGAAACGCTATGTTTATCAAATCCTTTTAAAATGTTTTGTACATGCTCTTTGATGCGTACTCTTCGCAATCTCTTAGTGAGTCTAATGTATTGCAATCCACAGCTGCAGTCTAGAGCATATGAAGTCTCTCATCTCTTATGCAATACCAGTGCTTGTGGATTCAAAGTTAATTAATGCTTTTTTATTTTTAGTACGTTTTATTATTTTGTGACATTTTGGTGTTCCGTGAAAAACAGCGAATAAAAATCAAGTTACAAAAAATCAACTGTTTCCACCTGAATTCCGGGTTGGCCAGTGTATGGGGGAAGTACTGGTGCTGCAGAAATGGTGGGCTCCCAATTCGGATTGGCAAATGCAGCAGGAAGGGCACTATGGGCTCGACGGGCCTGTCTTTGTCTTCTTGGTGGCAGCGGGACACTAGTTGTGTTAGCCACCTCACCAGCATGAACTGCACTTGTGGGACTCGCCACGTCACCATGTGATACTGCAGTGCTAGTTTGACTACGACCAGGATGTACTAGGCCGCTGGGGCTTACCAGTTCACCAGAAGGATAAGCGGCACTAGTACTGGCTCTCTGCTCCATATGAGAGCCCTGCGGTTCTTGCACCTCAACAACCAGAGCAGCCATCAGAAATTTTGCGGTCCCTTACACAGCTTTAGGCCTGGGCCCCCCGGGGCCTGATCACCAACATTCCCCAGGGCCTGCCCACTGGTCGTCCCACCGAATCCACCCACATTGTGGAGACTGGCGGAATGGATAGATAGATGGTGCTGGGCGTGGATGTGGATACATTGTGTTTCTGGAGTGCGTTATGTACAGGAAGGTGGGTTCTGGAGTGCGTTATGTTCAGGAAGGTAGGTTCTGGCGTGCGTTATGTCTACGGGGGCGCTAGTATAGATCTGATCAGATATTGATCCATTCAGATATTATATTAGTGAAAGAGGTGTATGGTGCGTGCGTGGGTGTTAGCGCTACTGGCACTAATCTGACGCTGCCTGGGGCAACACAGCCCCTGACTGACGCTAAAACCTAACTGATGTCATCCGCCGGGTGATTAGGGGATTAAATCTTTATTTAGATAATATACAGCGGGTACCCTGACGCTATAAAAAAATAACTAACTAACCAGCATCACAGTTAACACTAATACGGTGATCACTGGTGACAGGGTGATCAAGGGATTAAACCTTTATTAGGGGAGGTTAGGGGGGTACCCCAAAGCTATCTGGGCATACCACTAACTGCCCGAACGCTGATTAGTGTCACAAATGACACCAGTACAGTGATCAGTGAAAAATCTGACAACTGCACTGGGTGACACTCTGACAGGAAATGAAGGGGTTAACTGGGGGGCGATCAGGGGGGTGATGGGGGGGTGACAAGTGTACCTACGTGTACTGGTGTTAGTGTAGTGTTGGTGCAACTGTGAGATGTTCTCTCTCCTTTCTCTGGAACAAAGGGGAGATGACATCACTTCCCCTGCCTGTGTTAAAACTTACACAGGCAGGAGAGGATTTCATTCGCCAGAACGGATCAGCAGGTCCAGGCCATAAATCATTGGCCTGGACCTGAAGATTGATCGGTTCTGAAACGAATCCGATGGCCGCGGGGGCATGCAGACGCGCCCCCTGGCGGCGAGAGCGCGCCCCGTACAGGTACGGGATTTCGCGCATCGGTGCCATTGTGCCACAAAAAATGTATGAAACACGGTCCACAAGTGGTTAAAGGAGAAGTCCAGCCTGAGCTTTTTAGGCTGGACTTCTCCTCTGGGTCACAGGAGTGCAATTCGTTTTGCACTCCTGTGACCCGTTTTCACCAGAGAGTGGTCTGAAGTTCGCTCTCTGCTGACGTCACTGCCATCAGTTGAGGCAGCGCGTCATCCCGACTTGCCAAGTCTGGATCCGCCAGCTGCCTTGATTGATGACAGTTTCAGTGAGCCGCTGAGACGGCCGCTGCCCGTCCCTCCAAAGCTCAGCACTCCAGTGAGCATGGAGGATCAGAGCAGGAGAGATGTTGACTAACAGGCAGCATCTCTCAGCTCAGGGAGAAGTGAGAACCGAGCCATCTGCTATGTTCGGTGGCTCGGTTCTCAGTGCAGAGACACCGGGGGACAGCTGCAGTATCGGACTGATGCTCCATCCACCGAGGTAAGTATGAATAAAAACAAAAACCCATACTTGTCTTTTAACGAGAAAAAGTGTCTCAAAATCCTGATGATTCTCAAAAGCCCCATACGACCACTCCACATAACTCAAGTGGGAAAGAAAAGGGATACACAGTGCCCCACCCACTCGCTTATAGACTTCTATATTGAAGGGTCACTGAAGAAATGGTCCATTGTCTTCTCCACAGAGCGATGCTTCAGGTTTCCCTTTACATAGTCTGCCATAGAATGAGCGCCAGGCCAAATCCAGAAACTTTAAAGGGATTCTCTCTAGATTTCGCGAATTGAGACCCTTCCTCATAACCAGGCCTGGGCAATCTCGCAAGGCCAGTGACTCGCTAAAGGCAGATTCAACCAACTCTCCTCTCTAGGGCCTCCCTAGGAAGAGACTTATTTTCTTCCGCAGTCACTCGCCACTGCCAAAATATTTTCAGGCATGTGGCAACATAATCCGGGAGCTTATCATGTTAGACCCTCAGGCTTTTCACTGGCCCACCTTTCCCCCAGCTCTGCAGAAATGGCCTAAACCAGAACTGAAAAATATCAATCCACTCAGGCGGTTCCTCTGCCAATATATTACCAAAATTATATTTTAAAAACATCAAAGAAAAGACCATACGCGGGCCACCCATCCGTCTGGGAAGGTAAGTTACAGACCTCTTAATGAGGTACAGTCTGTTCCCCCTTAACAGCTGGAAGAAACAGCTGTAGATTCTCGCATAGAGAGACACTGGCCACTTCCCTCAGAAGGGGGCTCACCAGGAATGCCCAAAGGCACTCTGCACAACGGTCTGCTCTCTTACCTCCTAATGAAGGGATCGATTGCAAATGCGTCCTCTAATCGGAAAAGATGTCAGGAGCGTTCGCTGTGTGCGACTACAGACACACGCTTCCTGATTCCTCTCTGGCTGTTGGAGCGCATGCGTCACTTCCTGGACTTCTTCTGAGGGCGTGTCGTGTAGTCGCACACAGCGAACGCTCCTGACATCTTTTCCGATTAGAGGACGCAACAGGCACAGTGCACTTTTCTATTTTGCTCTTTTTAATAATTCTTTGGTACGCATGTTACTTAAGGGGGATATTTGGATATTTTAATAAAGTGTTTTAGCAATATCACACTATGTGGACATTCCATTTCTCCCACATATCTCATTGGATCTACCAAGGGTAAGACTGACATCTGTTGGTCATTTGGAAAGTGGTGCAGACCTACTACTATTACTCAAGGCGGATATTGGTTGGATTTCTGGTGAGTGCGGTTTCATTGGGGGTTCCCCGCACGTGGTGTAACAATTGGTGAAAGGAATATCTACCCTCACAGAACACAGCAGTACCCACTTGTAGGATCCTCACCACTGGATTTATTGAATTCAATGAACTTTACTGAAAAGGGTGCCCTAGCTAATTTTGGGCATACAGCGCTGCTGCAATATTGAAAAACTTTATTCATTTAATTTATTCTTTATTGCCTTTTATTATATTTAATATACACACCTCATATACTTCGGCAGGGCGGCCCTATTGTGCGAAACAACGTACCCATATGTTTCGTGCACAATACACCGCGTGTGCTGCCGTGCTGCACGGCGAGGGAACTGATGCACAGGTCCGGCGGTCACGTTGTCCGCCAGCCACCCGCGATCGCTCCACAGAGAGGCAGAACGGGGATCTGCCTATGTAAACAAAGCAGATCCCCATTCTGACAGGGAAGCACAGAGAGATCGTCTGTTCCTAGTGATCAGGAACAGCGATCTCTCTGTACGCCCAGTCAGTCCACTCCCCCCCACAGTTAGAAAGCACCTTCCTAGGACGTGCTTAACCCTTTGATCGCCCCTGGTGTTAACTCCTCCAGTGATCATTGCATATTTTTAAGCACTATAATGTCACTGGCCCCAAAAAAAAGTGTCTGATCTGTCCGCCGCAATGTCGCAGTCCCGCTAAAAATCGCTGATCTTTACCATTACTAGTAAAAAATAAATAAATAAATAAAAATGTGATAAATCTATCACCTATTTTGTAGACGCTATAACTTTTGTTCGTTATTTTTTATGTTATTGTCAGAGATGGGGTGGAGGAGGATGAGAAAAACTTCCTTTTTTAGGTGAAGTTATGCTTTAACCACTTGAGCCCCGGACCATTATGCTGCCTAAGGACCAGAGGTCTTTTTCCAATTTGGCACTGCGTCGCTTTAACTGCTAATTGCGCGGTCATGCAATGCTGTACCCAAACGAAATTTGCGTCCTTTTCTTCCCACAAATAGAGCTTTCTTTTGATGGTATTTGATCACCTCTGCGGTTTTTATTTTTTGCGCTATAAATGGAAAAAGACCGAAAATTTTGAAAAAAAATGATATTTTCTACTTTTTGTTATAAAAAAAATCCAATAAACTCAATTTTAGTCATACATTTAGGCCAAAATGTATTCGGCCACATTTTTTTGGTAAAAAAAATGTCAATAAGCGTATATTTATTGGTTTGCGCAAAAGTTATAGCGTCTACAAACTAGGGTACATTTTCTGTAATTTACACAGCTTTTAGTTTGACTGCCTATGTCATTTCTTGAGGTGCTAAAATGGCAGGGCAGTACAAAACCCCCCCAAATGACCCCATTGTGGAAAGTAGACACCCCAAGGAAATTGCTGAGAGGCATGTTGAACCCATTGAATATTTATTTTTTTTGTCCCAAGTGATTGAATAATGACAAAAAAAAAAAAAAAAAAAAATATTTACAAAAAGTTGTCACTAAATGATATATTGCTCACACAGGCCATGGGCCTATGTGGAATTGCACCCCAAAATACATTCTGCTGCTTCTCCTGAATATGGGGATACCACATGTGTGGGACTTTTTGGGAGCCTAGCCGCGTACGGGGCCCCGAAATCCAATCACCGCCTTCAGGATTTCTAAGGGCGTAAATTTATGATTTCACTCTTTACTGCCTATCACAGTTTCGGAGGCCATGGAATGCCCAGGTGGCACAAAACCCCCCCAAATGACCCCATTTTGGAAAGTAGACACCCCAAGCTATTTCCAGAGAGGCATATTGAGTCCATGGAATATTTTATATTTTGACACAAGTTGCGGGAAAGTGACACATTTTTTTTTTTTTTTTTTTTGCACAAAGTTGTCACTAAATGATATATTGCTCACACAGGCCATGGGCATATGTGGAATTGCACCCCAAAATACATTTAGCTACTTCTCCTGAGTACGGGGATACCACATGTGTGGGGCTTTTTGGGAGCCTAGCCGTGTACGGGACCCCGAAAACCAATCACCGCCTTCAGGATTTCTAAGGGTGAAAATTTTTGATTTCACTCTTCACTGCCTATCACAGTTTCGGAGGCCATGGAATGCCCAAGTGGCACAAAACCCCCCCAAATGACCCCATTTTGGAAAGTAGACACCCCAAGCTATTTGCTGAGAGGCATGGTGAGTATTTTGCAGCTCTCATTTGTTTTTGAAAATGAAGAAAGACAAGAAAAAACTTTTTTTTTTTTCTTTTTTCAATTTTCAAAACTTTGTGACAAAAAGTGAGGTCTGCAAAATACTCACTATACCTCTCATCAAATAGCTTGGGGTGTCTACTTTCCAAAATGGGGTCATTTGGGGGGGGGTTTGTGCCACCTGGGCATTCCATGGTCTCCGAAACTGTGATAAGCAGTCAAGAGAGACATCAAAAATTCACGCCCTTAGAAAGCCTGAAGGCGGTGCTTGGTTTTCGGGGTTCCGTACGCGGCTAGGCTCCCAAAAAGTCTCACACATGTGGTATCCCCGTACTCAGGAGAAGCAGCAGAATGTATTTTGGGGTATAATTTCACATATTCCCATGGCATGTTTGAGCAATATATCATTTAGTGACAATTTTGTGCAAAAAAAAAAAAAAATTGTCTCTTTCCCGCAACTTGTGTCGCAATATAAAATATTCCATGGACTCGACATGCCTCTCAGCAAATAGCTTGGGGTGTCTACTTTCCAAAATGGGGTCATTTGGGGGGGTTTCTGAACTGTCCTGGCATTTTATGCACAACATTTAGAAGCTTATGTCACACATCACCCACTCTTCTAACCACTTGAAGACAAAGCCCTTTCTGACACTTATTGTTTACATGAAAAAGTTTTTTTTTTTTGCAAGAAAATTACTTTGAACCCCCAAACATTATATATTTTTTTAAAGCAAATGCCCTACAGATTAAAATGGTGGGTGTTTCATTTTTTTTTTTCACACAGTATTTGCGCAGCGATTTTTCAAACGCATTTTTTGGGGAAAAAACACACTTTTTTAAATTTTAATGCACTAAAACACACTATATTGCCCAAATGTTTGATGAAATAAAAAAGATGATCTTAGGCCGAGTACATGGATACCAAACATGACATGCTTTACAATTGCGCACAAACGTGCAGTGGCAACAAAATAAATACATTTTTAAAAGCCTTTAAAAGCCTTTACAGGTTACCACTTTAGATTTACAGAGGAGGTCTACTGCAAAAATTACTGCCCTCGATCTAACCTTCGCGGTGATACCTCACATGCATGGTGCAATTGCTGTTTACGTTTGACGACAGACCGCCGCTTGCGTTCGCCTTAGTGCGAGAGCAGGGGGCGACGGGGTGCTTTTTTTTTTTTTTTCTTTATTATTTTTTTGCTTTTTTATCTTATTTTTAAACTGTTCCTTTCATTTTTATTTTTTTTTAATCATTTTTATTGTTATCTCGGGGAATGTAAATATCCCCTATGATAGCAATAGGTAGTGACAGGTACTCTTTTTTGAAAAAATTGGGGTCTATTAGACCCTAGATCTCTCCTCTGCCCTCAAAGCATCTGACCACACCAAGATCGGTGTGATAAAATGCTTCCCCAATTTCCCAATGGCGCTATTTACATCCAGCGAAATCTAAGTCATAAAATGCTCGTAGCTTCCGGTTTCTTAGGCCATAGAGATGTTTGGAGCCACTCTGGTCTCTGATCAGCTCTATGGTCAGCTGGCTGAATCACCGGCTGCATTTTCAGGTTCCCTGTTGAGACAGGAGAGCCAGAGAAAAACACGGAAGACGGTGGGGGGCATTCCCTCCCACGGCTTGTAAAAGCAGTCTAGAGGCTAATTAGCCGCTAGGATTGCTTTTACATGAAAGCCGGCCGCTGGCTGAAAAGAATGATACCAAGATGATACCTAAACCTGCAGGCATCATTCTGGTATAACCACTCAAAGTTGTGAATGGCGTACCTGAAGACAAAAAAATGGTTAACAATAAAGCACAGTAAACGGTAAAGTATAAAAAATTGCATACCTGAAAAGCAAACATGATAAAACATAATAACAATAAAACATTGCAGAATAGAATACAGTAAAAAAGAGCAGAACAATAGAGAGAATAGAGAGAGAGAGAACAATAAAACGACAACTATTTTTTTTTATTTTATATATATATATATATATTTTTTTTTTTTACACTTTTTTTGTAACTAACTTTTATAACGGTAACCGGTTCCAGGTTCGGGTCTCTCAAAATGCGATGGCATCTTGGGAGACTCTGTGAAAGTGTGCCTAGTCTGTGCAATGCTGTACCCTACGCTAATACTCAACTAGTGCATGGTAGCGTTCAAAACATTCACCAATGCAAAGACCAGGATTGTCAGGACAGGAGGGACAATAATAGCGGGTGTCACGCCTATATCCGCGCTAGCTGCAGACACAATATCTTTTTTGGGGGCGTTCGCTGGGTAGGGGTACTCGGGAGGACATAAAGAAAATGCCTCTCATGCAGCCGACTGCATTTGGTTGGGGATGTGAATGGGGGAAGTACGGGCGCTGCAGAAGCGGTGGGTTCCCAATTAGGATTGGCGAATGCAGTAGGAAGGGCACTATGGGCACGACGGGCCTGTGTTTGTCTTTTTGGTGGCAGCGGGACACTACTTGTGCTTGCCACCTCACCAGCTTGAACTGCACTTATGGGACTCGCCACGTCACCAAGTGTTACTGCAGTGCTGGTTTGACTACGACCGGGGTGTACTAGGCCGCTGGCGCTTGCCAGTTCACCAAAACGCTACCAAAAAATCTGTTGGCGATCGCAGGGATCAGGCCTGACTCTGCGAACGCTGCAGTTATGCGTTTTAGTCTTTTGTAAGTGACAGTGATCGATCGATACTGCACTTGGGTGGGCTGGGCTGGGCCGGGCGGAGGGGCAAAACGCAGGTGCTAGCAGGTATCTGGGCTGATCCCGCTAACACTGCGTTTGTGAGAACCCTAAACTGCTGGGGATGCTAGTATAGATCTGATCGGATCAGATATTGATCCGTTCAGATACTATACCACTAAGGGTGGTGTACAGTGCGTGCGTGGGTGTTAGCGGTACTGGCGCTAACCTGACGCTGCCTGGGGCTGGTGCTTGCCAGTTCACCAAAATACTACCAAAAAAACTGTTAGCGATCGCAGGGATCAGGCCTGACTCTGCGAACGCTGCAGTTATGCATTTAGTGTTTTGTAAGTGTCAGTGATCGATCGATACTGCACTTGGGTGGGCTGGGCCGGGCGGAGGGGCAAAACGCAGGTGCTAGCAGGTATCTGTGCTGATCCCGCTAACACTGCGTTTTTGGGAACCCTAAACTGCTGGGGACACTAGTATAGATCTGATCGGATCAGATATTGATCCGTTCAGATACTATACCACTAAGGGAGGCGTATGCTGCGTGCGTGGGTGTTAGCGGTACTGGCGCTAACCTGACCCTGCCTGGGGCTGGTGCTTGCCAGTTCACCAAAATACTACCAAAAAAACTGTTAGTGATCGCAGGGATCAGGCCTGACTCTGCGAACGCTGCAGTTATGCGTTTAGTCTTTTGTAAGTGACAGTGATCGATCGATACTGCACTTGGGTGGGCTGGGCTGGGCCGGGCGGAGGGGCAAAACGCAGGTGCTAGCAGGTATCTGGGCTGATCCCGCTAACACTGCGTTTTTGGGAACCCTAAACTGCTGGGGACGCTAGTATAGATCTGATCGGATCAGATATTGATGCGTTCAGATACTATACCACTAAGGGAGGTGTATGCTGCGTGCGTGGGTGTTAGCGGTACTGGCGCTAATCTGACGCTGCCTGGGGCGACGCATATCACCGCCGGGCGATCAGGGGGCTAAACCTTTATTCGGTAATAAACGGCGGGTGCCCTGACACTATAAAAAATAAACAAACTAACCAGCGTCAACCGTAATGGTTATACGGTGATCAGTGGTGAAAGGGTTAACTAGGGGGCAATCAAGGGGTTAAAACATTTATTCGGTAGTATATGGGGGTCCCTGACGCTATAAAACGCTGACGGCGAACCTAAATATTTATGTCCCTAACTAGCGTCACCAGCGACACTAATACAGCGATCAGAAAAATGATCGCTTAGTGACACTGGTGACAGGGGGTGATCAAGGGGTTAAAACTTTATTAGGGGGGGTTAGGGGGGTACCCTAGACCTAAAGGGGGGTAACAGTATCTGTCCCAACACTGTAACTGTCACAAACTGACACTATGCAGTAATCAGAAAAAAAAAAAAAAAAAAAACTGCTGGTGTCAGTTTGTGACAGGGGGGGGGGGGGGGTGATTGGGGGGGGATCGGGGGGCGATCGGGGGGGGGGGATCGGGGTGTTTTGTGTGCCTGGCATGTTCTACTGTGTGTGTGTGTGTTGGTGCACTCACATTGATGTCTTCTCTCCTCGGGCCGGAACGGAAATTACCGAGCCGAGGAGAGATGACATAATTTCCTTTGCTGCTGTTTAGCATACAGCAGCAAAGGAATGATTCGATTGGCCGGCGGCGATCGCGAGGGGGGGGGCCACGAACGGATGGTCTCCCCCTCACCACTGATCGCCGCTGGACAAACGACGACCGCCTCGGGCACCGGGGGGGGGTCCGATCGGACCCCCCACCCGCGGAAGGCAAATCACGTACCCTGTACGTGATTTTGCCTGTCCGTGCCACTTTGCCGACGTACATCGGCGTGAGGCGGTCGTCAAGTGGTTAAACAATTTCAGTGTTCCTGCTGTGAATTTTAAGGATAAATTGCTGCCTAAAGATTAGTGGGGGCTTGTTTTATAGCTCATTTACTGTTAGGAATATACTAAAGAAGTTAAGAATCTTCATTTAAAAATTGTAGTAGTGTTCACTACGCATTTCCAGTCATGTACAGATTAAATAATCTGCTATTTGCTTTTTATTTGATTGGATATTAAAATTTATTGAGTACAAATTCTCAGCGTCTTCAGTAAATCAACCTGATTTATGTGAATATCCATAGCCTGGCCACAGGTTCACTTTAAGGATAAGAAGGCTAAATGAAAGCAATCATTTTTTTCTGAAGTGGTTGTAAACCCTTACATATACCCAGTGAAGTGACTGGCCCCAGGTGATACACAGAGATGTACCTGTTTATCTGCAGTCTTCTCTTCTCTACAATTTATAAAGCTTGTCAAAGTTCAGAAAAAAGGGGGTGGAGAGCCAATACTGCACTCCGCAGAGCTCAGTGAGAAGAGCTCTGAGAGCTGATTGGAGGGAAGAGAGACACCCCCTTCACACAGGAAAAGAGCCAAGGATGTCAATCAGCAGGAGATACCTCCCCTGTCACCATTTTTTCTCTTGGTGTCAGGAAAACTTGTCAGAAGTGATGTATGCTGAGCAATGAAGCAGCAGACAGAAAAGACGCTTAGTGCTCTTAACTGAGACAATAACACACTATAGAGGAATATTCTTTGTTCATATTTCATGTCTGAGGTTTACAACCACTTTACATCCTTCCCTCATTTTAAATGGCACTGTGACAGAATGAAAACTGACTGATCACTTCCTAATTGGGTGTCTGTTTAGGCAAGATTCACACTGTTTTGGTGCATTAATGCAAGCGTGTTAACATGCAGAATACTGCTGTGATTTTTTAGTTTTTGTTTTTTTGTAATACACCAAAGTGTACTTTGCTGTACACTTTGGTGTACTGCAATGCAGCGGAATTGGTAAGATGCATGGGGGGGGGGGGGGGTACTATTAAGAATGGATGGCAACACAGCACACGAACGCGATTACACATGTTACTGCAATGTATAGGTGTCAATCAAGCCTAATAGTGTGAAATTCTATCTTACCTTCAAGGATAAATATGTCTCAGAACTTTGCATATCTTTCATAGTTGGCTGCCTTGAATTCCAGGTTAAGGGGTCTCACATGCTCAATAAACCGTTGCATATACTTTGCTAAATGAGAATCGGCTTTACTGATTTACTTAATAAATGTCTCCCTAATGCGTGAGGTCAGGCAGTAGCTCTCTAGGCTTTAGATCACTTTGACATCTTGCACTCAAGATGAAGTGCCGTTCTCATCACATATCTCAAGAAAATCTACAATTTAAAATAATTTAAAGCTGAACTAAACCCATTGATTTGAACTGTTGCCCAAAAGTTACATTCAAGGCATGCTGATTACAGTCACAGTTGCTTGTGTTCTAAACTGAGCTGTCAGTCCATCAAATGGCTGGTGTCATAACTGATCACACATGCAGCACCATGTCAACTGCAGATTATACAGAGGCTAAAGCCCCTGAGACTTCAGCTGGTTAAAAAAAAAAAAAAAAAGTCCAACATTCGGCCTGTGTGTATGCCACCCTATCCAACAGAAGCCGCCGCTTGGCCGGCTTCTTTTGGATGAGCATGCTGGAAAACCAGCAACCGACTCCCGATCAGCGCTGTCTGACAATCAGCGCCCCCCCCCCCCCGTCAGAACACAACAGCTCAGCAGGGGAGTTCGCTATACTAGCTTTGCATAATTAGTACAGCGGCTCCGACCGGTTTTTGACAGTTTTTGGTTGAACGAAAAGAAACTTAGTGTGTACTAGGCTTTGGATGGCAGTTTCCTTGGCTGTAAAGGATAGGAGGGTTTACTTCCACTTTGAATTACACCTTTGCTTTGTCCTTGCAGGGCAAAGTATAAGGTTAATGTTAAGCCTGGTCTCCCAGAAGCATTCTCACCTTTCCTTCCTCCCAAACTAATCTATTGAGCCACTGGGAGCAATGAAAGACAGCCTCGTATAAGCTTTATTCAGACATCCATTTGGCTCTTACACATGGCTAACGGCCCCCTCCAACCTGATGTAATTGCCCAGGGGTAATCATCAAGCACCACTGCTGTCAAATAAGTTGGACTTACACCAGTAGAATTTTGGTCAAACATTTAGAAAAATAGTTTGGCAGAGCATTCAATAGTACCATCCTTTATGAATTCAACAAATTGCATACAAAAACGCTGAATAATTTTGTTTGTGTTGCACATGCGCAACTCAGTTTACATTCCAGTACACTCCATCTGTGTCAAGATGACTGAACTCCTGAACATACGTGGGAGTGATGTCATCACTCACTGGCCAATCAGGATGGCCAAAGACTGGGCACCCGGTGAATCCAAAGATAAGCAAAGGGTAAGTATTGTGGACTTTAGTTCCGCTTTAATTCAAATATGGGTCTCTTATCATAAACATACAGAGAACACTTTGGTTGAAATGTTGGGCTGCAGAGTAGGCATCCAAAAAGCCTTTCCTGCATATGCCTTTCAAGAGTGAATGTTACTTCGAAGCTAGTTTGAACACGCTCATTAAAGATGTTACTGGGGGTAAGAGTACTCCTCTACCCCAGCAAAAGAAGCCTAGACCTGAAGCTGAGAAAAATAATGTATACTTTGAGACAAAGAAGAGTTCTTTTGTTACTCCCGGGATTTGGCCTCTAAGACAAAACCTAAGCAAGCAGCCAGGTTTCTCTGCAAACCCTAGGTCTCTAAATTCTCTAAACCCGCAGACAAGCACTCTTTGGGGAAATATCTGTTATCCTGTGCGTTCATTTGAACAGACAGCATCTCAGATGCCTGCATACAGGTGGTGGTTTCAATGGGTACAAGCTAGAGTTTTGCATACAACCACTTCTTACCTTCTTGTGTCACCGAATAAAAAAAAGCAGACCTCCCATGCAGTTCTTGTAGGTCTTCTGGAACAGAGGGTTTTTGTCCCAGTTCTGTTTTTGGAAAGGTTTCAAATTTTTTACTACAACCTTTTCACAGTTCCAAAACCAAAAGGGACATATGCCCCATATTGGATCTCAAGTGACTAAGTGTCTTCATTCGGTCCCAAAAGTTCCATTTAGGTTTCACCAGGTCTGTCATAGCCTCCCTTCATCGGTGAGATTTTCTGGACTCTGTAGACATCAAGGACTTGTATTTTCATGTCTCTGTCTTTCCAGCACATCAGTGATTTATTTTGCAGTGCATCCTCGGCACTTTGTTTGTGGTCCTGCCTTTTAGGCGGCCTTCCTCACCCCCTTGTTATGCTCCCACATCATCCACATTGTGCAATAGTATGACAATCTCCTATTGAGGGAGCAGTTAGCACAGATCCTGATCAACAATGTGGCACAGACAGTTGAAAAGAAACTTTTTCAAACTAGTCGTGCTTAAAGCGGACCTCCAGGCGCCTTCAGAAAAAAATTAAAGTCAGCAGCTACAAAAATACTGTAGCTGCTGACCTTTAATATTGGGACACTTACCTGTTCACGAATCCAGAGGTGTCTTCACCCGAGCCGATTTTTTCAATCGTTTCTCGGGTGCTGCCGCTGCCATCTCGGCTGAGGGAGACTGACTGTGAAGCCTTGCGACTTCACAGCTGGCTCCCTACTGCACATGCGCGCTTTGTGAATGGCCTGGCAGTGGGGGGGAGGAGGAGGGGGGGCAAAATTCTGGCTGAATTCGCTGCGGCCAGATCACCCGGAAGTGGGAGTGGGTACCTGTCAAAACAAGGTATCTGCTCCCCCCTGATAGGTGCCAAATGTGGCAGCCGAGAGGGGGAGTAGGCAAATAAGTTGAGGTTTCCCTTTTGGGTGGACCTCCGCTTTAAGTATCCCAATCAATTTCTACAATAGGCATAATGTCCTCTTTTTAGCGTCAGGTTCCCTGCAGCCATACCTTAGGTCATAACAAGGAAGTGTAGACCGCCTCAGACAAAAAAAAAGGGAACAAGAAAAGTGCATGAACTAGTACAATAAATCTTTTTATTGAAATGCAACAAATAGGTGATACATTCTTAAACATTGTCCAAGATAGCCTGGCCTAAGTGGTAACTTGCTCTGCAATTGCTGCTTCCTTCACATGCACTGCTGGGCTCATAAACCAGAGGGAAGGGGCTGCATGCACCTGCAACGTTCTTATCGGCTGGATACACAAAGCACATAAAGGGCTGTGAGCTGGATAAGTGTGGCGGGTTGCCATGGAAATGAGTTTCAAGGGCATACCCCTTTTCCCAAGTCTTGAGAGACCACTCTTCTCCTTTAACTTTAACCAGGATATCCGCCTCCTTTAGACTGACAGATTCTATTCGTTCTCCCCAAAGGCTCTCAGAGAACATCACTAGGTGAATTTGACAGGTCATTGTTCAAGCCTATTCCCAACAGGATAAGGTTCCACCTTTTCTGTTAAGGCACACTGTGCTAGATCACTAGGAGTTTTTTTTGGGCCTTTCAGCACCAAGTATCTGACCTTCTCCTCGGTCTTGTTAATCCTTCATTGCTTGCTAAAGATGATGCTGAAGGTAACTATCAGTAGGAAGGGTTATATGGAGGTCCCAACAGTTCTGTTTGCCAGTATCTCCTGAAGTAAGGAGCATAGAACCCAGTCATCTTTGACTAAACCTGTGTCTGTCCTGCACTGTACTCCAAGAAATTAATTTTACAAGTCAAACCCCCCCCCCCCCCTTTTTTTCCTGGTTTTGGAGGAAATGATTTGATCAAGGGATGGAGCCTCATTTTTCCCAAAGATGGTTTTGGCCTTTCACCTTAACCAGAACAGTGGGCTTCCATCCTTTTTCCTGGCCCCAGTACATCAAAAGGACGTTTCCCTTTTTATTGCCTCAATGTAGCTTGAGGTGTGCTGGTTTACCTTGCAGCCAATGCCTCCTTTAGTAAGACTGACTCTTTTTGTCAACCTTGATGGTCTTCATAAGGGGGAAGCTGGCTTCTCGTTCCACCATTTTCTGGTGGCTCAGACAAATCAACCCACAAACTTTATGGTCTTAAGGATTGGGTTCCACCCTTTTCTGTCAAGGCTCACTCTACTAGATCTGAAAGTGCTTCTTGGACTTTTTGGCATCGGGCAATGGTTTCCCAGATTTGCAAGGCTTCTTCTGTTTGCACCTTGTCTAAATTTCACCAGTTAGATGTTCAGCCCTCTTGTGATGCCAGCTTTAGGCGTAAGGTCTTTCAGGTGGCTCTTTTGAGCTGCAGGCAAGCCTGCTGGGAATGGGAGGGGTTATACCAGGCTAGTTACTGTTTTGTTTTTTTTTCTTTTGTTTTTTAGCCCTTGTTTCTTGTTTGTGACCGTGCAACCCATGTCTGACTTATGTGCCCCTCAATTACCTAGAAGATGAGGACTTTACATTGAGTACAAAAATCCCCCTTTTTTTTCCATTGGACTGACTTTTTTTTTTGTTTAACACAGTGCTATCTAAATAAATATAGATCAAAGGAAAGTACAATAAACGGAGAGATGTTTTCCAACCGGTTAGTTTGTACCTTTCAAATAAAAGAGAGCATTTGGTTGCTGTGTGCAACAGATTCAGTTTTGCACCAGTTGTCATAGGTCAGCCTCACTGACTTCTCCTCGGTCTGTATATCTTGCAGCACTGGCACTTTCAGGCATTCTGCAGAGCAAAGAGCACACGGATCTCACCTATGATGCTCACAGGTCTCAGTGATACTGCAAGTCCTCCTTTATGCCTGGAAGCGTATGACATCCTCCTGATGTGACTGTGGTCACATGATCGGGGAGCTGCTGTTATTAGCTGCTTCAGTACAGTGTGTGAGCAGAGCAGGGAACTGCAGGCAGTGAGTCAGCACTTACACAGCTGGTAAGCACAACTATGTCTTCATTTCTTTTACTCTTCACTGCAAAACAATTTGGTTTCCTTTCTAGATCTTCAATGCATTCATACACTGCCATTCATTGCTCACTTAATGACACCTTAAAACCTTTATTTATCTGGCACACTTTGATGTTTGGGACTGCAGCCAACTTTGAATATTCAGTCGCTGCTCTTAGCTGGGTAAATTTAACTTGTAGGATGAGATGGCATCAGGCTGGTGACAAAACAAGGTTGCTTTATCACAGGGCTTACAGATTTACAAAACACTGCACGTTGCATCTGTAAGGTTATGAATGAGCTGTTCATGGCAGATGCACGGCTGCATGTACACAACACCCCACCAATGTTAATTCTGTCAGTTTTCATTTGATTTTAGGATTTTTCTTATGCAGAATTATTTAGGACAATATGTTGCCGTAATAAGGAATCTAGTATGTGGCAGGGGTATGGTTTGCATTTGTATGTGTACTTTGGAATTTTATATATTCTACACAAACACACACACACAGGCATGTAATGTACTTCCACAAACATTTTACTGTTCTGCCTTTCCCACATATTACATAATGGATGTACATATGTCTTTATACATTTATCAGCCTGCTATTACACCACATTGACTATTGATTCTGTAGAAATAAAGCAAATTCTAGTTATAGTTTAAAGGGAAATTCCAGTTTTAATAATTATATATATTTTTTATTTTCCTTCATTAATATATCATTTTAATGCTTCTCTGTAGATAAACTACCTGTAGTGTTTGCAGTCCGCATGGTCCTTCAGGTGCAGCGCTGTCCCCATTTATGTGACTGTGACACTGAGTACTGTTCTTCCTTAGATACCGTACACCTCGCTCTGTGGCTTGTGTACGGTATCCCTGTGCAGCCCAGCGCCAGTTCCTTTCCGGACTCCAGAGTAGTGCCGCCCACATCCCGAGTAGCGCTGCCCACAGTGCCATGATGTGGTGTGTGGGAGTGGCCTCCGGGACTGTCAATCGTCTGCCTGCTTGCGAGGAGCACAGCCCTTCCCGCTGATTCCTGGACTCCCAAATAGCGCCGCCCACATAGTAATGATGTGGTGTGTGGGAGCGGCCTGTCTGTATAAAGCATATGTCTGTATGCCAGGAGCTCATGCAGGAGCGCAGGCCCCCCCCCCCCCCCCGCAGGTAGTAATGTGTCTGTGTAGTCTCTGTAATGGTGCCCTCTCTGCTGTTCATGCCTGTCATTGGTATCTGTTTATTATTGGTGGTGCTGGATATTTTTTCTGGTGGTGGCTTCATTAAAGTGGTTGTAAACCTCCCTTTGTAAGTTGTACCTATTTGTAATCCTAGCTTAAAGCTTACCTATAGGTACTGTAAAAATCTCCTAAACGTGTGCCATTAAGGAGATATTTACTGTATACTGCACCGATGTCATCGGCACATGCGCTCTGAAGGAACGGCCGCCCGTGCAGTTTCTTAAGGCGAGTGTGCCATGACCAGCGACTCCCTTGCGCATGTGCTAGAGTGACGTCACGCGGCGCCGGGCAGTCGCAGAGCCAGAGTCCGCAGCCCAGAAGGAAGACGGGCGAATATGGATACGGCCTGCAGAGGGGACAACACAGGCTTCGTTTGCAGGTAAGTGTCACATAATGTGCTAGTATGCGATGCGATCATGTGACAACACTAAAGAAGTTACACTTTGCTACAGTGTAAAGTAGTGAATGTACAGCTTGTATAACAGTGTAAATTTGCTGTCCCCTCAAAATAACTTAACACACAGCAATTAATGTCTAAACCGCTGTCAACAAAAGTGAATACACCCCTAAGTGATAATGTCCAATTTGGCCCAAAGTGTCAATATTTTGAGTGGCCACCATTATTTTCCAGCACTGCCTTAACCCTCTTGGGCATGGAGTTCACCAGAGCTCCACAGGTTGCCCCTGGAGCCCTCTTCCACTCCTCCATGAGGACATCACAGGGCTGGTGGATGTTAGATATCTTGCAGACCAATTTGATGCAGTGTGCAGCGTATGGTCTGAGCACTGATAGGCTGCAACCTCTGCAGCAATGCTGGCAGCACTCGTACGTCTATTTCCCAAAGACAACCTCTGGATATGACGCTGAGCATGTGCACTCAACTTCTTTGGTCGACCATGGTGAGGACTGTTCTGAGTGGAACCTGTCCTGTTAAACCTGTATGGTCTTGGCCACCATGCTGCAGCTTAGTTTCAGGGTCTTGGCAATCTTCTTATAGACTAGGCCATCTTTATGTAGAGCAACAATTCTTTTTTCAGATCCTCAGAGAGTTCTTTGCCATGAGCTGCCATGTTGAACTTCCAGTGACCAGTTTGAGAGAGTGAGAACAATAACACCAAATTTGACACACCTGCTCCCCATTCACACCTGAGACCTTGTAACACTAACAAGTCACATGACATCAGGGAGGGAAAATGGCTAATTGGGCCCAATTTTGGCATTTTTCACTTAGGGGTGTACTCACTTTTGTTGCCAGCGGTTTATACATTAATGGCTCCGTGATGTCGTCATGAAGGAGTGGAAGAGGACTCCAGGGGCAACCTGTGAAGCTCTGGTGAACTCCATGCTCAAAGGGGTTAAGGCAGTCCTGGAAAATTATGGTGGCCACACAAAATATTGACACTTTGGGCCAAATTGGACATTATCAATTAGGGGTGTACTCACTTTTGTTGCCAGCGGTTTAGACATTATTTGCTGTGTGTTGAGTTATTTTGAGGGGACAGCAAATTTACACTGTTATACAAGCTGTACACTCACTACTTTACATTGTAGCAAAGTGTCATTTCTTCAGTGTTGTCACATGAAAAGATATAATAAAATATTTACAAAAATGTTAGGAGTGTACATCATACTTTTGTGAGATACTGTGTGTGTGCGTGTATATATATATATATATATATATATATACACACACACACCCTGTTCCAAAATATTATGCAAATTCTATTTCAGTGTCACAAAGATTAAATATTTTGTTTTTCAGTTTAACTCATGTATGGCATTGTGTCTCACGGCACTTTTGATCACTGAAAACAATCTTGGACACCTGTGATAAATAGATTGCCAGGTGAGCCCAATTAAAGGAAAAAGTACTAAAGGATGGTGTACCACATTATTAAGCAGAGCACCATTTTCAAGCAATATGGGGAAGAAAAAGGATCTCTCTGCTGCCGAAAAGAGTGAAATAGTTTAATGCCTTGGACGAGCTATGAAAACATTAGATATTTCATGAAAACTTAAGCGTGATCATCACACTATTAAGAGATTTGTGGCTGATTCAGAGCACAGACGGGTTTCGTGCAGATAAAGGCACATTGAGGAAGATTTCTGCCAGATCCATGCATCGGATCAAGAGAGCAGCTGCTAAAACCCCATTACATAGCAACAAACAGATATTTGAAGCTGCTGGTGCCTCTGGCATCCCACGGACATCAAGGTGTAAAGTCCTCCAGAGTCTTGCAACTGTGCATAAACCTTCCATTCGGCCACCACTAACCAATGCTCACAAGCAGATACGGCTGCATTGGGCAGAAAAATACATGAAGACTAATTTATAAACAGTCCTGTTCACTGATGAGTGCCGTGCAACCCTAGATGGTCCAGATGGATGGAGTAGTGGATGGCTACCCTGTTCCAACAAGGCTGCGACGTCAGCAAGGGGGTGGTGGAGTCATGTCTTGGGCCGGAATCATGGGAAGAGAGCTGGTCGGCCCCTTTAGGGTCCCAGAATGTGTAAAGATGACCTCTGCAAAGTATGTGGAGTTCCTGACTGACCACTTCCTTCCCTGGTACAGAAGGAAGAACTAATAAAATCATCTTCATGCATGACAATGCACCATCTGATGCTGCAAAGAATACCTCTGCATCAATGGCTGCTATGAAGATAAAAGGAGAGAAAGTCATGGTGTGCCCTCTATCCTCCCCTGACCTCAATCCTATTGAGAACCTTTGGAGCATCCTCAAGCCACTTCTTACCTTCTTGTGTCACCGAATAAAAAAAAGCAGACCTCCCATGCAGTTCTTGTAGGTCTTCTGGAACAGAGGGTTTTTGTCCCAGTTCTGTTTTTGGAAAGGTTTCAAATTTTTTACTACAACCTTTTCACAGTTCCAAAACCAAAAGGGACATATGCCCCATATTGGATCTCAAGTGACTAAGTGTCTTCATTCGGTCCCAAAAGTTCCATTTAGGTTTCACCAGGTCTGTCATAGCCTCCCTTCATCGGTGAGATTTTCTGGACTCTGTAGACATCAAGGACTTGTATTTTCATGTCTCTGTCTTTCCAGCACATCAGTGATTTATTTTGCAGTGCATCCTCGGCACTTTGTTTGTGGTCCTGCCTTTTAGGCGGCCTTCCTCACCCCCTTGTTATGCTCCCACATCATCCACATTGTGCAATAGTATGACAATCTCCTATTGAGGGAGCAGTTAGCACAGATCCTGATCAACAATGTGGCACAGACAGTTGAAAAGAAACTTTTTCAAACTAGTCGTGCTTAAAGCGGACCTCCAGGCGCCTTCAGAAAAAAATTAAAGTCAGCAGCTACAAAAATACTGTAGCTGCTGACCTTTAATATTGGGACACTTACCTGTTCACGAATCCAGAGGTGTCTTCACCCGAGCCGATTTTTTCAATCGTTTCTCGGGTGCTGCCGCTGCCATCTCGGCTGAGGGAGACTGACTGTGAAGCCTTGCGACTTCACAGCTGGCTCCCTACTGCACATGCGCGCTTTGTGAATGGCCTGGCAGTGGGGGGGAGGAGGAGGGGGGGCAAAATTCTGGCTGAATTCGCTGCGGCCAGATCACCCGGAAGTGGGAGTGGGTACCTGTCAAAACAAGGTATCTGCTCCCCCCTGATAGGTGCCAAATGTGGCAGCCGAGAGGGGGAGTAGGCAAATAAGTTGAGGTTTCCCTTTTGGGTGGACCTCCGCTTTAAGTATCCCAATCAATTTCTACAATAGGCATAATGTCCTCTTTTTAGCGTCAGGTTCCCTGCAGCCATACCTTAGGTCATAACAAGGAAGTGTAGACCGCCTCAGACAAAAAAAAAGGGAACAAGAAAAGTGCATGAACTAGTACAATAAATCTTTTTATTGAAATGCAACAAATAGGTGATACATTCTTAAACATTGTCCAAGATAGCCTGGCCTAAGTGGTAACTTGCTCTGCAATTGCTGCTTCCTTCACATGCACTGCTGGGCTCATAAACCAGAGGGAAGGGGCTGCATGCACCTGCAACGTTCTTATCGGCTGGATACACAAAGCACATAAAGGGCTGTGAGCTGGATAAGTGTGGCGGGTTGCCATGGAAATGAGTTTCAAGGGCATACCCCTTTTCCCAAGTCTTGAGAGACCACTCTTCTCCTTTAACTTTAACCAGGATATCCGCCTCCTTTAGACTGACAGATTCTATTCGTTCTCCCCAAAGGCTCTCAGAGAACATCACTAGGTGAATTTGACAGGTCATTGTTCAAGCCTATTCCCAACAGGATAAGGTTCCACCTTTTCTGTTAAGGCACACTGTGCTAGATCACTAGGAGTTTTTTTTGGGCCTTTCAGCACCAAGTATCTGACCTTCTCCTCGGTCTTGTTAATCCTTCATTGCTTGCTAAAGATGATGCTGAAGGTAACTATCAGTAGGAAGGGTTATATGGAGGTCCCAACAGTTCTGTTTGCCAGTATCTCCTGAAGTAAGGAGCATAGAACCCAGTCATCTTTGACTAAACCTGTGTCTGTCCTGCACTGTACTCCAAGAAATTAATTTTACAAGTCAAACCCCCCCCCCCCCCTTTTTTTCCTGGTTTTGGAGGAAATGATTTGATCAAGGGATGGAGCCTCATTTTTCCCAAAGATGGTTTTGGCCTTTCACCTTAACCAGAACAGTGGGCTTCCATCCTTTTTCCTGGCCCCAGTACATCAAAAGGACGTTTCCCTTTTTATTGCCTCAATGTAGCTTGAGGTGTGCTGGTTTACCTTGCAGCCAATGCCTCCTTTAGTAAGACTGACTCTTTTTGTCAACCTTGATGGTCTTCATAAGGGGGAAGCTGGCTTCTCGTTCCACCATTTTCTGGTGGCTCAGACAAATCAACCCACAAACTTTATGGTCTTAAGGATTGGGTTCCACCCTTTTCTGTCAAGGCTCACTCTACTAGATCTGAAAGTGCTTCTTGGACTTTTTGGCATCGGGCAATGGTTTCCCAGATTTGCAAGGCTTCTTCTGTTTGCACCTTGTCTAAATTTCACCAGTTAGATGTTCAGCCCTCTTGTGATGCCAGCTTTAGGCGTAAGGTCTTTCAGGTGGCTCTTTTGAGCTGCAGGCAAGCCTGCTGGGAATGGGAGGGGTTATACCAGGCTAGTTACTGTTTTGTTTTTTTTTCTTTTGTTTTTTAGCCCTTGTTTCTTGTTTGTGACCGTGCAACCCATGTCTGACTTATGTGCCCCTCAATTACCTAGAAGATGAGGACTTTACATTGAGTACAAAAATCCCCCTTTTTTTTCCATTGGACTGACTTTTTTTTTTGTTTAACACAGTGCTATCTAAATAAATATAGATCAAAGGAAAGTACAATAAACGGAGAGATGTTTTCCAACCGGTTAGTTTGTACCTTTCAAATAAAAGAGAGCATTTGGTTGCTGTGTGCAACAGATTCAGTTTTGCACCAGTTGTCATAGGTCAGCCTCACTGACTTCTCCTCGGTCTGTATATCTTGCAGCACTGGCACTTTCAGGCATTCTGCAGAGCAAAGAGCACACGGATCTCACCTATGATGCTCACAGGTCTCAGTGATACTGCAAGTCCTCCTTTATGCCTGGAAGCGTATGACATCCTCCTGATGTGACTGTGGTCACATGATCGGGGAGCTGCTGTTATTAGCTGCTTCAGTACAGTGTGTGAGCAGAGCAGGGAACTGCAGGCAGTGAGTCAGCACTTACACAGCTGGTAAGCACAACTATGTCTTCATTTCTTTTACTCTTCACTGCAAAACAATTTGGTTTCCTTTCTAGATCTTCAATGCATTCATACACTGCCATTCATTGCTCACTTAATGACACCTTAAAACCTTTATTTATCTGGCACACTTTGATGTTTGGGACTGCAGCCAACTTTGAATATTCAGTCGCTGCTCTTAGCTGGGTAAATTTAACTTGTAGGATGAGATGGCATCAGGCTGGTGACAAAACAAGGTTGCTTTATCACAGGGCTTACAGATTTACAAAACACTGCACGTTGCATCTGTAAGGTTATGAATGAGCTGTTCATGGCAGATGCACGGCTGCATGTACACAACACCCCACCAATGTTAATTCTGTCAGTTTTCATTTGATTTTAGGATTTTTCTTATGCAGAATTATTTAGGACAATATGTTGCCATAATAAGGAATCTAGTATGTGGCAGGGGTATGGTTTGCATTTGTATGTGTACTTTGGAATTTTATATATTCTACACAAACACACACACACAGGCATGTAATGTACTTCCACAAACATTTTACTGTTCTGCCTTTCCCACATATTACATAATGGATGTACATATGTCTTTATACATTTATCAGCCTGCTATTACACCACATTGACTATTGATTCTGTAGAAATAAAGCAAATTCTAGTTATAGTTTAAAGGGAAATTCCAGTTTTAATAATTATATATATTTTTTATTTTCCTTCATTAATATATCATTTTAATGCTTCTCTGTAGATAAACTACCTGTAGTGTTTGCAGTCCGCATGGTCCTTCAGGTGCAGCGCTGTCCCCATTTATGTGACTGTGACACTGAGTACTGTTCTTCCTTAGATACCGTACACCTCGCTCTGTGGCTTGTGTACGGTATCCCTGTGCAGCCCAGCGCCAGTTCCTTTCCGGACTCCAGAGTAGTGCCGCCCACATCCCGAGTAGCGCTGCCCACAGTGCCATGATGTGGTGTGTGGGAGTGGCCTCCGGGACTGTCAATCGTCTGCCTGCTTGCGAGGAGCACAGCCCTTCCCGCTGATTCCTGGACTCCCAAATAGCGCCGCCCACATAGTAATGATGTGGTGTGTGGGAGCGGCCTGTCTGTATAAAGCATATGTCTGTATGCCAGGAGCTCATGCAGGAGCGCAGGCCCCCCCCCCCCCCCCCCGCAGGTAGTAATGTGTCTGTGTAGTCTCTGTAATGGTGCCCTCTCTGCTGTTCATGCCTGTCATTGGTATCTGTTTATTATTGGTGGTGCTGGATATTTTTTCTGGTGGTGGCTTCATTAAAGTGGTTGTAAACCTCCCTTTGTAAGTTGTACCTATTTGTAATCCTAGCTTAAAGCTTACCTATAGGTACTGTAAAAATCTCCTAAACGTGTGCCATTAAGGAGATATTTACTGTATACTGCACCGATGTCATCGGCACATGCGCTCTGAAGGAACGGCCGCCCGTGCAGTTTCTTAAGGCGAGTGTGCCATGACCAGCGACTCCCTTGCGCATGTGCTAGAGTGACGTCACGCGGCGCCGGGCAGTCGCAGAGCCAGAGTCCGCAGCCCAGAAGGAAGACGGGCGAATATGGATACGGCCTGCAGAGGGGACAACACAGGCTTCGTTTGCAGGTAAGTGTCACATAATGTGCTAGTATGCGATGCGATCATGTGACAACACTAAAGAAGTTACACTTTGCTACAGTGTAAAGTAGTGAATGTACAGCTTGTATAACAGTGTAAATTTGCTGTCCCCTCAAAATAACTTAACACACAGCAATTAATGTCTAAACCGCTGTCAACAAAAGTGAATACACCCCTAAGTGATAATGTCCAATTTGGCCCAAAGTGTCAATATTTTGAGTGGCCACCATTATTTTCCAGCACTGCCTTAACCCTCTTGGGCATGGAGTTCACCAGAGCTCCACAGGTTGCCCCTGGAGCCCTCTTCCACTCCTCCATGAGGACATCACAGGGCTGGTGGATGTTAGATATCTTGCAGACCAATTTGATGCAGTGTGCAGCGTATGGTCTGAGCACTGATAGGCTGCAACCTCTGCAGCAATGCTGGCAGCACTCGTACGTCTATTTCCCAAAGACAACCTCTGGATATGACGCTGAGCATGTGCACTCAACTTCTTTGGTCGACCATGGTGAGGACTGTTCTGAGTGGAACCTGTCCTGTTAAACCTGTATGGTCTTGGCCACCATGCTGCAGCTTAGTTTCAGGGTCTTGGCAATCTTCTTATAGACTAGGCCATCTTTATGTAGAGCAACAATTCTTTTTTCAGATCCTCAGAGAGTTCTTTGCCATGAGCTGCCATGTTGAACTTCCAGTGACCAGTTTGAGAGAGTGAGAACAATAACACCAAATTTGACACACCTGCTCCCCATTCACACCTGAGACCTTGTAACACTAACAAGTCACATGACATCAGGGAGGGAAAATGGCTAATTGGGCCCAATTTTGGCATTTTTCACTTAGGGGTGTACTCACTTTTGTTGCCAGCGGTTTATACATTAATGGCTCCGTGATGTCGTCATGAAGGAGTGGAAGAGGACTCCAGGGGCAACCTGTGAAGCTCTGGTGAACTCCATGCTCAAAGGGGTTAAGGCAGTCCTGGAAAATTATGGTGGCCACACAAAATATTGACACTTTGGGCCAAATTGGACATTATCAATTAGGGGTGTACTCACTTTTGTTGCCAGCGGTTTAGACATTATTTGCTGTGTGTTGAGTTATTTTGAGGGGACAGCAAATTTACACTGTTATACAAGCTGTACACTCACTACTTTACATTGTAGCAAAGTGTCATTTCTTCAGTGTTGTCACATGAAAAGATATAATAAAATATTTACAAAAATGTTAGGAGTGTACATCATACTTTTGTGAGATACTGTGTGTGTGCGTGTATATATATATATATATATATATATATACACACACACACCCTGTTCCAAAATATTATGCAAATTCTATTTCAGTGTCACAAAGATTAAATATTTTGTTTTTCAGTTTAACTCATGTATGGCATTGTGTCTCACGGCACTTTTGATCACTGAAAACAATCTTGGACACCTGTGATAAATAGATTGCCAGGTGAGCCCAATTAAAGGAAAAAGTACTAAAGGATGGTGTACCACATTATTAAGCAGAGCACCATTTTCAAGCAATATGGGGAAGAAAAAGGATCTCTCTGCTGCCGAAAAGAGTGAAATAGTTTAATGCCTTGGACGAGCTATGAAAACATTAGATATTTCATGAAAACTTAAGCGTGATCATCACACTATTAAGAGATTTGTGGCTGATTCAGAGCACAGACGGGTTTCGTGCAGATAAAGGCACATTGAGGAAGATTTCTGCCAGATCCATGCATCGGATCAAGAGAGCAGCTGCTAAAACCCCATTACATAGCAACAAACAGATATTTGAAGCTGCTGGTGCCTCTGGCATCCCACGGACATCAAGGTGTAAAGTCCTCCAGAGTCTTGCAACTGTGCATAAACCTTCCATTCGGCCACCACTAACCAATGCTCACAAGCAGATACGGCTGCATTGGGCAGAAAAATACATGAAGACTAATTTATAAACAGTCCTGTTCACTGATGAGTGCCGTGCAACCCTAGATGGTCCAGATGGATGGAGTAGTGGATGGCTACCCTGTTCCAACAAGGCTGCGACGTCAGCAAGGGGGTGGTGGAGTCATGTCTTGGGCCGGAATCATGGGAAGAGAGCTGGTCGGCCCCTTTAGGGTCCCAGAATGTGTAAAGATGACCTCTGCAAAGTATGTGGAGTTCCTGACTGACCACTTCCTTCCCTGGTACAGAAGGAAGAACTAATAAAATCATCTTCATGCATGACAATGCACCATCTGATGCTGCAAAGAATACCTCTGCATCAATGGCTGCTATGAAGATAAAAGGAGAGAAAGTCATGGTGTGCCCTCTATCCTCCCCTGACCTCAATCCTATTGAGAACCTTTGGAGCATCCTCAAGCAAAAGATCTATGAGGGTGGGAGGCAGTTTACATCCAAACAGCAGCTCTGGGAGGCTATTCTGACATCTTGCAAACAAATTCATGCAGAAACTGTCCAAAAACTCACAAATTCAATGGATGCAAGACATGTGAAGCTGCTATCAAATAAGGGGTCCTATGTTAAATGTAACGTGACCTGTTAAAATGTTTAAAAAGTTAAAATGTTGTTCAAAGTTTGATTGAAATGGCTTTTGATTTCAGTAAATTTGCTGCAAACACAACAAGTTACAATTTTCAGTTCTTTACAACCTATAAAGTGTTTTGAAACTTACTGTACATAATAATTTGGAACAGTGCATTGTAAGTTTATTTTGAAAAGAAAAAAAAACTGTTATCATTAGGAGGTTTGTTCAGTAAAATTTGAATAGTTGATAACCTGAGAATGTTGTATACATCAATTATATATATATATATATATATATATATATATATATATATATATATATATATATATATATATAATTATATATATATATATATATATATATATATATATATATATATATATATATAAAATGTATTTATTTATTTAAACAAATATTTTCTTTTTTGGTATTTGAATTCTTCTGTATTTTTCTTTTTTTGTATGCCTTGACATATTTTGTTTTGCATACTTGCAGAATTATAAGCGGTGCTAATATCACTTTTAATTGTCCAGTTTTTGCAAATCATTTGCTTTGAAAATGGGCTTTTCATATAAAGGTAAAAATGTATCTTTTGGGTATGTTTACCTCAATGTTTGGGGTGATTGAAAATATAGGTCTTAGGGCTGTTTCACACCAGAACATAAATACAGAAGTGCCGTGAATCGGTTCTCCTCGCCTCACACTGACAGAGTGTGTTGGGAGGAGTGCCGATCAGCGGCATCTAATCACCTGGGCAGGTAATCAGGGCACTGATCATCAGTGCCCTGATTACAGGAAAGCCCCAGCATTGCCTATCAGTGCCACCAATAAGTGCCTATAAGTGATGCCAGTCAGTGCTGCTTTTCAGTGTCCATCAGATCCTGCTTATCAGTAATGCCCATCAGTGCTGCCTATCAGTGCCCATCAGTGCTCATCAGTACGGCATATTAGTGCCTCCTCATCAGTGCCACCTAATCAGTGCCCATAAGTGCCGCCTATCAGTGCTCATCAGCGCACATCGGTGAAGGAGAAACTAAACTTTTTTTTTTTTCAAAATTTTCGGTCTTTTTTTTTGTAAAAAAATAAAAAACCCAGCAGTGAATAAATATCACCAAAAGAAAGCTCTATTTGTATGAAGAAAAATAAAAAAAGTAATAATAATTTGGGTACAGTGTTGCATGACCGCGCAAGTGTCATTCAAAGCGTGACGGCGCTGGAAGCTGAAAAATGGCCTGGGCAGGAAGGAAGTAAAAAGTGCCCTGTATTGAGGTGGTTAAAGACGCAGTCCAGAGCGTGCACTCAGGACTGACCCCATCCAACTAGAAAGTCATAATAGAAATGCAGAGAACAGCTTCCCATTGCATCATGGTACTTGTAGGAGAGAATAAGTGAACAGGTCCACTGTTACTGCTGGTGGGAACTATCATATGACCGCCCACTAAAGGTACTTCATATTTACTTACTAAAACGAACCTTTACAACTAAACTAAAACAACTGTGAAAAATTAAAAGAAGAGACAGGTTTTATAAGGGCAAAAGGAGAATTAGACTGAATACTTTATTTAGTATATCCAAAAATTTTGATTTTATACTGGAGTTACACTTTAATATTCAAGTTTAATATGTTTTTCCATGTTGATTAATGGTTGTATTTTGCTTTGCTGCATTGTGCTTTGTTAGTTGAAATAAAAAGTTTTCCACTGAGACACTGTTTCCTCTGGGGACAGCTGTAAATGGACTAGTCATTCATGCTACTCAGAAAAAAAAGTGAAATGAGTGCAGCTTCAAAGCTGGCTCAGATAATATGATAAATTAAATGTTAGACTTAAAGTGGTTGTCAAGTCACTCAATAACCTTGCTACAATCCCCTCTGCTATATGAAATAATGTCCCCATGGCATGTGTTTGTAAAGAAAAATGACGATGAGTACCTAATTTCAGAGCACCCATCAGTGCTCACGCGACTGGTCGCCTCTCTACTCTCTTGATCTGACAGCAAAGTAGACGGGGCTGGGAAACCCCTGCTGACGTCAGCCAGGAGGAGCAGAGGAGAGAGGCGGCCGGTCACGTGATCGGTGTGCTGAAATGAGCTACACAGCGGCATTTAAAAAAAAACAAAACATGCACTGTGGACATTATTTCATATAGCAGAGGGGATTGTAGCAAGGTAAATATTGCATTATGATAGCAGCAGGAGGGGAGGGCTGGGGAGTGGACAGAGCTGACAGGCAGGGATGGGGGGGGGGGGGGCAGAGGAGAGCTGCGGATGACGGAGGCACGTAAACTGACCATGGTGTAAACTCAGCAGCCATGATAAACCGTGGTCAGTTTACAGGGGGGAGGGCATAGCCAGGCAGGATTAGGTAGGTTTTTTAGGTTATACAGGGGGCCAAATTACACAGCACAAGCACATGCTTTAAGGGAACAGGATCCATTTTTTTTTTTTTTTTAGGGTAACAAACACTTTAAAGAAAAATGCATAGAAGTTAGGCTGAAAGGTGGAGCTTGCTGGTCTTCCCGTGTTAAAGCCTTGCTATGACTCTCATGTGTCAGCATATGAGATTTCTTGTCTCTTTACATGAGTCAGTGAATGGATCTGATGGATGCACCCCTATTGTACTTGGCATTTCACACATTTTTGGTGCAGAGCTCTTTATCTTTTTATTATTGACTTAGGGTTGTCATGTAAAATGTGGTTACTTTTGAAAACCAAATATGTCACACTGGTCAAAACAGTGCTGATCGTTACCCCTTAGGCTTATGTCCGTTAAAGAGCAATTCGCTAAGAGTCATATTTCTAATTGTTGATGCCTAGTATTGGCACAGATGGCTTGCAGCACTGGTGCCTTAGGTTCTGTTTTTTCATCTGAGATGCTGCCTTTGTGGAGTTTCTATGTTTGCAGGTGTTTCCTCTGGGTCCTCATTAAATTGGGTTCTATAAGATCTGCCCATAATCCCTTAATGAGTTTGTATATGACTGTGCTAGGAGCACTGTAAGCTCCTTAGAGGCAGGTGAAGTTTAGTCCCTGCGGATCAGATTTCTGTTTGCATATCACTATCGCTTTTTGCACTTTACTGGTCTGATTGTTATTTTTGGAATATGGTTTATTGGTATTCATATGTCCATTAATATGCTGTTGTATTTTTCAGGTTCTGCTCTAGATCTTCATTTTAGCAATATAAATGTTGCATCTTTAGACAAAGAATTAGACGACACAGAGAACAGTGACCTGGGATTATCAAGTAAGTGTTTTTACTTTATTCTTATTTTAGTTTGGGTTTCAGAACGTTTGTACATGAGATTGCTTTGAATCTTGTTTGTGTGTAAATGTACATTCACCTATTTATTAATTTATACAAATCTGTCTCGTTTATCCAAAGCACTTTAAAGTGGACATTGAACCATTGTTATCGGTGTCTGTCCCTGAAGGAGCTTTCAGAGTAATGGGTGGAGGGACCTCAAACATTGCTTGTGTGGATGCGGGGATCTGTCTGTATATACCCTGCTTAATGCCTCGTACACACAATCGAATTTTTGGGCAACAAAACCGTGGAATTTTGTCCGAAGGGCGTTGGCTCAAACTTGTTTTGCATACACACAGCCACACAATGTTGGCCAACAATTGTGAACGGGCGTTTTCATTTAGCGCTTTTCAATTTGTGCTTTTCATTTCGTGCTTTTCAGTTCGTTTCTGAACGGCCATTCGTCAACCAGACATGTTGCGGAATCAGAGAAGATAACGTGTTATTTATTATTGGCCTAGGAGTTATTGCTTTGACATGATTTTTTTGGTTGAATAATGATTTGATTCGGTATATTTTCTATATTTTTGGATGCATAGAATGCACTTTTTTGGTTAAGTTCTATTGGCAGATAGCATGTCTAATTTTATTTGTTTTCTTTTTTTAATGCACAATAAAAACATTATGGAGAATAATACTTGGCTATGTGTTTTACTTCAAATGACAGTTTGGGAGTAGGCAGTTACATTTTAAAAAATACAGTGTAAAATTGACAAGGGACACCAACATAGTTGTATCTTTGAAACCAAAGTGGTGTTCCGGACGAAATTATACTTTTTAAATAAAAATACCCCTATAATACACAAGCTTAATGTATTCTAGTAAAGTTAGTCTGTAAACTAAGGTCTGTTTTGTTCGTTTATAGCAGTAATTTGTTATTTTATAAACTTACAGCAGGCCGTGGCCATCTTAAGTCTGGGCATCTGAAGCCAGACTGTATTTCTTCCTGGATCTCATCCTTGCAGATCTCGCACATGCTCAGTGCAGCACAAGCAGTGTAACAGGTTTCAGGTCAGGTTTCCATAGCAACGGCAGTGTCAGAGGAAGTTGCGGCCCCTTCCCAGAAGGCATTGCAAACAGGAAATGATGCGATGGGCCGCGGCCAGGGAGGAGGAAGTGAAAAATGAATACAGCAGATATACAGTAAGTGTTGAGAAAAAAAATTAAAAAATATCCAATTCGTTTACAGTTTAGTGAGGGATGCTGAAGAGTTGTAAAAGTGGGTGGAACTCCACTTTAAAAACTATGTGATAATGGTGTTGTGGTAACTTGCCCAAATAAAAAAAAAAAACATAATAATTTATTCTTGAGATCACTAGAAAAAAAAAGCCTTTATCACCAGCAAAGCAGCTCCATTAAAGAAGAAGAGAATTGTGCGCTGCATTTGGAGATTTCATAATTTGCCACGTCACGAATGTTAATTCTCCATTACGAATGCTAGTTTACAAGACCGACCGCTTCTGGCTCGTCCTTGCTTCCGAGCATGTGTGATTGTACTTTGGACTTTTGTCCGACGGACTTGTGTACACACGCTCTGAAAATCTGACAACACACATTTGTCCGGAAAATTTAGAAAACCTGCTAGCCAACATTTGTTGGCGGAAAGTCCAGCAACAATTGTCCGATGGAGCATACACGCGGTCGGATTTACTGACAACAGGCTGACATCGAACATTTCCAGTCGGAAAGACTGATTGTGTGTACAGGGCTTTACTCTATACAGATAGTGATTGGAAACACAGGGAGCGCAAAAACTCTGTGTAGATCAGCTCATTGACTCCTTCATGAAGTTTGTTTGTTCATGGACCCCCACCCCCCCAATCATTTATATGAAATAATTTGTTAAATACTATTTTCATGCTACAAGTATTATTAGATAATATCTATAATAATGACTTCATAAAAAATAGTTAATCTTTAAAATATGAAGATAAGATGTAACATACATTTTTTTTTCTTTATGGATGAAGGTAAAGATGCATTACATATGGGAGTTTCCCAGATGCAGCTGATATTCAGTGAAATACAACAAAGATCATCTCCAGAATATGACAGTTACAAGTTTATAACTTTACAGATCAAACCTTTAGAAAGACCTCTGTCAAATCACCTGGTCCAAAATGATCCCACAAGGAGAACCCCTTGGGCTTAAAGACAACCCATGACCAAGGGTAATGTGTATTCCCCTGGAGGACCATGTTTGGGTGGGATAGTGGAAGGCTTACAGTGGTAGGAAACTCTCCCCCATACGTTTTGCCCATAACTATCATGACTACAAACAGTTAAAATCACTTTTAAGTAAATGTCATCTTACTTGCTCCATCCTCTTGTAATCTGCCCCGTTACTTTTGCTGACATCACCGGAGCATGCACATCTTTAACCCGATCTACGGCATGCCATTTGTGCCATCAGTCCATAAAGTTGTATGACGCGTCCGCTATGTGGGGCACAGCACCGAGATCCAGCGATATTAGTCTCATTAAGCATTTCCTGATACACCCCATGTGACCTTACACTTCAGAGGGGGTGTAAACTTCGGAACCTCATGGCACACTGCAGTGAGGATAAACCACGGGACACGGTTGCCATAGTGATCCTGGAAGCAAGTGATGTGCTGGAAGAAGAGAAGTGTACACAGAGAGTTTATATAGTTAAAGTGTCCCTAAAGAGGTTGTTTCAGTCAAATGGGCATCCCATAATTATCCCATCCCCATCCAAGTTTATTAAAGTGTTTGTTAAGGCAGTGCACACATCCACTGCTAGCCCCTCTGCTAGGATTACATGATGTATATACTATATGCCATTTCCTAAAATTCTTGTTATAAATAATGTTTTTCTTATCCACGATCAGCGGTCATGTGACCACCCGGCGCTGTCTTGCTCCGATGTATGTATTACAGAGGGAGGGGTTGAGCTCTCCCGCTGATGTCTGCCGAACGGTCACGTGACCTCCTTCTGTAATACAAACTTTGGAGGAAGACCGCGCCGGGCGGTCACATGACCGCTGATCGGGGATAAGAAAAAGTATTTATAAGGAAGAATTTTAGAAAATGGCATATGGTATATACAGTATCGCCCAAAAGTGAGTACACCCCTCACATTTTTGTTAATATTTTATTATATCTTTTCATGTGACAACACTGAAGAAATGAGACTTTGCTACAATGTCAAGTATAACAGTGTAAATTTGCTGTCCCCTCAAAATAACTCAACGCACAGCCATTAATGTCTAAATCGCTGGCAACAAAAGTGAGTACACCCCTAAGTGAAAATGTCCAAATTGGGCCCAATTAGCCATTTTCCCTCCCCGGTGTCACGTGACTCATTAGTGTTACAAGGTTTCAGGTGTGAATGGGGAGCAGGTGTGTTAAATTTGGTTATTGCTCTCACGCTCTCTCTCTCTGAGGATCTGAAAAAAAGAATTGTTGCTCAACATAATGATGGCCTAGGCTATAAGATGATAACCAAGATCCTGAAACTGAGCTGCAGCACGGTGGCCAAGACCATACAGTGGTTTAACAAGACATGTTCCACTCAGAACAGGCCTCGCCATGGTCGAGCAAAGAAGTTGAGTGCACGTGCTCAGCGTCATATCCAGAGGTTGTCTTTTGGAAATAGACGTAAGAGTGCTGTCAGCATTGCTCCAGAGGTTAAAGGAGTGGGGGGTCAGCCTGTCAGTGCTCAGACCATACACCGCACACTGCATCAAATTAGTCTGCATGGCTGTCATCCCAGAAGGAAGCCTTTTCTAAGGATGATGCACAAGAAAGCCCGCAAACAGTTTGCTGAAGACAAGCAGACTAAGGACATGGATTACTGGAACCATGTCCTGTGGACCAAGATAAACTTATTTGGTTCCAATGGTGTCAAGCGTGTATGGCAGCAACCAGGTGAGGGGTACAAAGACAAATGTGTCTTGTCTACAGTCAAGCATGGTGGTGGGAGTGTCATGGCCTGGGGCTGCATGAGTGCTGCCGGCACTGGGGAGCTACAGTTCATTGATGGAACCATGATCGCCAACATGTACTGTGAAATACTGAAGCCGAGCATGATCCCCTCCCTTCGGAGACTGGGCCGCAGGGCAGTATTCCAACATAACGACCCCAAACACGCCTCCAAGACTACCGCTGCCTTGCTAAAGAAGCTGAGGGTAAAGGTGATGGACTGGCCAAGCATGTCTCCAGACCTAGACTCTATTGAACATCTGTGGGGCATCCTCAAATGGAAGGTAGAGGAGCGCAAGGTCTCTAACGTCCACCAGCTCCGTGATGTCGTCATGGAGGAGTGGAAGAGGACTCTAGTGGCAACCTGTGAAGCTCTGGTGAACTCCATGCCCAAGAGGGTTAAGGCAGTTCAGGAATATAATGTTGGCCACACAAAATATTGACACTTTGGGTCCGATTTGGACATTTTCACTTAGGAGTGTACTCACTTTTGTTGCCAGCGGTTTAGACATTAACGGCTTTGTGTTGAGTGGGACAGCAAATTTACACTGTTATACAAGCTGTACACTCACTAGTTTACATTGTAGCAAAGTGTCATTTCTTCAGTGTTGTCACATGAAAAGATATAATAAAATATTTACAAAAATGTAGGGGGTGTACTCACTTTTGTGAGATACTGTACATCATGTAATCCTAGTAGAGGGGCTGGCAGTGATTGGGAGCAGTAATGTGCGATCTGTTGGGATCGGTGATAGAAGGGGAGGGGCAGCTCAAACACAGAGATAACAGGCAGAGAGGGGAGGGGGGAGGAGGACACATGAGCAGAGAGGAGATCTGCAGACTGCGGATGACGGAGGCATGTAAACTGACCACGGTGTCGGGCTCAGCAGCCATGATGCACCGTGGTCAGTTTACAGGGGGGAGGGCAGAAACTGGCAGGATCAACCAGGTATTACAGATGTTACAGGGGGCCAAAGCACACAGCACAAGTACTGTGCTGTAGAACGTGCTTTAAAGAAACAGGATCAATATATATTTTTTGGGGGTTAAATGCTTTAACCTCTAATAAATACAAAACAAAGTTGCTAGAATGTTTTCCTGTTTCAGGCGAGCCTGTGGAAAATTTGGTGTGCCTGGCTGTGCAGGGTGGGGAATTCCTATTCACCAACAGCTCCTATGGGGGATGCCCTACATTTAAAAAAAAAAACGCTTCATTGGGGAAGAGTTTACTACCGCTTTTAGGGAGGAAGGAGAGAGAATAGGGCCAGTTGAAGGTAAAGAATGGGGGGGGGGGGGGTTGCTGAGGTGCTGGAAAGAAAATGAAGGCTTTGGAGGAGGCGTTAGGTCAGTGGTTTACTAAATGGCAATAGATTTCAGGATGTCATTGGCATTAATGTGACTGGGAACTTGCATGGAGCTGACATGAGCAAAATTACCTGAACCACTCTTCTAACCTCAGAAAATAGACCAGATGCTGCTCCTAAACTGAACCCTCTGCCAGTTCTCAACCCCCCTCCCCGGAGTACAGGAGGGAATTGGAGGGTTGGTAAGCATGTTTGCTCTGCAGAGAGTTCACATCCCATACCCCAGGTCTGACCTGGCTGGGATCTGTGGCAGTTTTCTATATTTAAGTCTGCCAGAATCCCTTTGTTAAGTTCACTGTACCAGGTTCTATTTTATTCAGAAATACAAACTGGCATGGATGGTGCAGAGAGACCTTGAATATGTCTATCTGCTTAATGTGGCGCATGACACAAACACCAGTTTCCACAGGAAGCTTAGTTAATTCCCCTATATTTTTTACGCCATATGTCTGTAATTTTTAAATCTAATTGGAAATTAAAAAAACTGTCACTGTTGATAAAAAGAATTTTAGTCTGTTAGCTTTATGAATTAAGCATACAATATTCATTAGGAAAATATTTTACTTTGTTATGCTTTTTTTTTTTTTAAACATTTCTTCCCACACTTGTGCTAAGCAAACAGAGAGCCTCATTAAGCAAACGGTCTGGGGGAGTTATTGTCTCCAGGACATCTGCATTATCCTTAGGAACCAATTACACTTTTTTTTCTTTTGTACTCCTATACTGCACTAATAAAATGATTGAAGTATTGGTCTTAATAATATATACTTAGCCAGGTAATCTCTAAGACCCCTTTCAGACAGAATGGAATCCATCATGCGGATCCACCTGCTCAGCAGGGGATCTATCCGCTGATCCCCGCTGAGCAGGCGGGTGACAGGTCCGTGTCCGCTCCGCTTTGCTCCGCTTATATTTTATAAGATTTTTTAACTCATCCTTATACCAACTACGATACACCAATATTTGAGTACCGGAATAGTCCCACTTTTTTCCAATTTTTGGGGGGGTCAGGACAGGAGTCGCCAGTAGCAGCAACTGCGACTGCGTCCTCACCCTCTCATTTTCCTCAATTTGGACAAGGACACAGCCCGCTGTTCAATGAGACAGTCAGATGGAAACAAACTGCCTGTCCGTTTTCATCCAACTGTCATCTGATCTGCCAGATTGGATGGGAACAGATCCCCATCAGTCTGATTTTAGCAGATCGGATGCCGACAGGTGTCAGCAGACATGTCCGCTGACATTCACCGCTCCATAGAGAACAATGGATGGTCCAATCGGCCTGAAAAGACAGGTGGACCCGATTTGGTCCACTGGTGTGAAAGGGGTCTTAGACTCTGATAAATGAGGTCACTGCTGAACACAAGCAGAAGATTATTTTGCATTGCCCACATGTTTAAACAAGTTTGGCTTCAGCTTCATGACGCTAACTGTGAAACACTAAAATGCAACCAACATAACTAGTGTTTTACAAACGGTTCTGCTTCCCTCATCATTACACTCACCTTTGTCTTGTCAGATATGGATGATGTTCCAAGATTTTCAATACCGTCCTCTAGATTTTATTTTTATTTTTTTTAACTCTTGCCAGAAATATTATGCTATGGTTTGAGAAGTTTGATCATACATAAACACTTAGTAAAATGTATACATTTCCCCTTTTGTTTCATTATATACCCCGTTTGCTAGCTTATACTGGGAAAGTGTAGACTCGAGATTTTAGTTGTTAAAGTATATTACATAGTTACATAGTAGGTGAGGTTGAAAAAAGACAGTCCATCAAGTCCAACCTATGTGTGTGATTACCGTATTTTTCGCTCCATAAGACGCACCTGACCTAGGTTTTATAGAGAGGGAAAATAAGAAAAAATATATTCTGAACCAAATGGTGTACTAAAATATTTATCAGTGCCCATGAAATGCAGCCTGACCATTGCCATAAATGCAGCCTGACCATTGCCATAAATGCAGCCTGAATATTACCATTAATGCAGCCTGACCTGTGCCATTGCTTGGGCTGCTCTGTCTCCTCAGCAGGTGTCAGGCCGGGAGATCGCCCGACGCTCATGGGGGCCTGGGATGTCTGTCTTCCGGGACTAGTATTGCGACCACGGCGGGGGGCGGTGGGGGAGGTGCCGGCAGCAGCGGGGGGGGGGGGGGGGGCGGTGCCTGTCATATATTCACACCATAAGACGCAGAGACATTTTCCCCCATATTTTTGGGGGAAAAAGTGCGTCTTATGGTCCGAAAAATACGGTATATGTCAGTATTACATTGTATATCCCTGTATGTTGCGGTTGTTCAGGTGCTTATCGAATAGTTGTTTTTTAAACTATCGATGCCCCCTGCTGAAACCACCGCTTGTGGAAGGGAATTCCACATCCTTGCCGCTAACTTAAGGCAAAACTTTTTTTAAAGTTATGGATAGAGTGGAGAGGGATTAGCATGCTTGTCGGTTTTTATTTCTGTTTGTGCACCTGTTCGGGAGATTCACCCCATTTGTCTTGTTTACCATTATCATTGAAGGTGAAAGAAAATCCCAAATTTTGGGTTGTCCCCAGAAAAGTAATAGAGGGGAAATCTTCCAATGGTGACACCTGGGGGTCAGGTTGCAGGGATTTCCTCTCCCTTCCTGTTTGACTATGGGACAGGAAGTAAAGGGAAGTCACTTTATTGGTACGCACATGGCAAAAAAAAAGGTAACGGGGGTATAACCCTCTCTTACTTAATCCAAATTGAAAAAAAAGTTTTGCCTATAGTTCTACTTTAACAAACGTTTATCCACAGGCAACTTTCTGTTTATATAAAGTTGTCACTTTGTGTAACACTATATTCAATTTGAGTTTTTCATTTGACTAAGTAGATCTTTCTCTAGCCTGTTCTAGCCTATCTAGCTAATCTAACGTGAGAAGATAGATACTACATACTAATTCTACAATTTTTTTATTTTACATGTCTGCCATTTTGTTGTAGATTTGTGCATTAGAGAGAGAGAGCGAAGCATTTGAAGGGTCGGTCCATATTAGTTAATCAGACATTGGTGGCTGCTGGATTTTTAAAGCCTAGCTCTGGGCTCCCATCCACCTTGTGTGCATTTTGGATCTGGCTTGCCCTGCACTCACAATATTTCCTCTGTCTTCATGGTTAAATGTTGCTTGGCAACATTTAACCCCCCGAAGGCTGAGAACATCTAGTGGGAACAAAAATAGCTGAAAGTGTCAGCACTGAAGAGGGGGTGATTATTGCAGCGAGAGCTGTTTTTTATTTTCATTACTGTTGGGGCATTTTTGAGAGTGTGGCTTTAATCTGCATAATGGCTTCTCCTGTGGTCATTTGTGGTAAGACTTTGAGTTTTCAGGTTTGCACATCTCTTGTGGCAGTTATAAAAGGAAGAGGGGCACTCTCAATGCTTGATTTTGGATTTGTGATGTACTGTGGAGAATGCAACAGGAGGGGTGCTGATACCCATCTCTGAGCAAAGAGCTATATTAAAAGGATCTAGTCCTCAAGAGAGATACAAAGCTGGTGTGTTTCTTGGCTTACCAAACTCAATCTAGACCTGAAATATTTTTGCGTGGACTGACATTTTGGGTAGATGTAGGTTGAATGCATTTATCAAAATTGTCATTTCCAATCACAAAGTTTTTATTCCTTCTTTTTCTAAGTTCCGCAAAAAGTAAACTGTTGGAGTTTGGTTGTTTGGGCAATATTGACATATATTCTTTCAGAAACTTCTAATTCTTATGCCCCGTACACACGGTCGGATTTTCCGACGGAAAATGTGTGATAGGACCTTGTTGTCGGAAATTCCGACCGTGTGTAGGCTCCATCACACATATTCCATTGGATTTTCCGACACACAAAGTTTGAGAGCAGGATATAAAATTTTCCGACAACAAAATCCGTTGTCGGAAATTCCGATCGTGTGTACACAAATCCGACGGACAAAGTGCCACGCATGCTCAGAATAAATAAAGAGATGAAAGCTATTGGCCACTGCGTTTATAGTCCCGACGTACGTGTTTTACGTCACCGCGTTCAGAACGATCGGATTTTCCGTCAACTTTGTGTGACCGTGTGTATGCAAGGCAAATTTGAGCCAACATCCATCGGAAAAAAATCCTAGGATTTTGTTGTCGGAATGTCCGAACAAAGTCCGACCGTGTGTACGGGGCATTAGAAGCCTACTGTGTTGTGCACATGTTTTGGATCCTGGTTGTATTCTCCTGAATACTGGACGTGGCATCAAAACCTTTCTATGATCCATGTATCAGTTTGTTTGTACTAAGGTTCTATGGTAATCATTTTTTCAAATTGCAGTTCTATTTTTTTTACGGCAAATTTGAATTTGATGTGAAGAATTTCAATGTCTGTAAATAGTAACTGTACTGAAATGTTACTACTTTGCTTTCTCTTCTCCTGTAGGTCAGAGGTTGTTGGGAAGCTCAGCTCCAGTAAATATTCCAGGCTCTCTTGCCCGTTCCTCTTCTCTGCATTCATCCTCTTCTCTCTCAACGTCTCCTTTAAGTTCTCTCTCCCAGTCACTGTCGCAGTCTTATCTGGCCTCCAGTATGGCACCACGCCAGCAGCAGGCACATACACTGAAATCAGAGCACAGCACCTTAGGCACTTCATCTTCTTCACACAATTCTTTAGGTAAGTATTGAGATAGTGTGGAAAACCTTGGGACTAAAGAAAACATGATAAAAGGTACTGTCTATGGCCCTGTGCACCCTGGGGCTCTTTTAAACACTTTTCTCCTAGCAGGAGAAAAGCAGCTTCAAATGCCCACTTAAGTTGCGTTTTTGCAAACGTGTGTGTCAAGCACTTGGGTGCTCATTCACTTCATTGACCAGAATGTTCATTTATTCTGGCCATTAAAATTAATAAACGCTCAAGCACTAAATGCTTTTTGGTGGGGTTTTTTCAGCCAAAACACTCCACTTTTGAACATACAAGTGATGCTTTTTTTTCTGCCTCTAAAGGCTCCTGCCTCTAAACTTCTGTAAACGCTAATGTGTGCATGGACGTATGGAGGGGGGTTTAGAGGCAGAACAAAAAAAAAAAAACACCTGTAAAAAAAGCTTTTTTGAGCTCAAGTATGCATAAGGCCTTAATGATAACAATCTATTTAAGCTTTATGTAATTTTGGTGTAGTTAAAGAGGTGTTCCAGCCTGGGGAAAAAAATGTAAAAGTCAGCAGCTACAAATACTGTAGCTGCTGACTTTTAATATTCGTACACTTGCCTTTCCAGGGAGCCCGCGATGTCGGCACCCCAGCCGATCTTCGGGTCGAGTGCTGCTGCCGCCTTCTCCACTAAGGGAAACCGGCAGTGAAGTTTTTCGACTTCACAGACGGTTCCCTACTGCGCATGCGTGATGCTTGCTGCGGCTTCACAGACGGTTCCCTACTGCGCATGCGCGATGCTCGCTGCACTTTCTAATTGGCCTGGCAGCGGAGGAAGGAGGAGGGGCTGAACTTCCAAGGGACGGCGCCTCTGAGTGGGGAAGGGGACCTGTCAAAAACGGGTCCCTGTTCCCCTTCCCCCCTCCCCCCTGAAAGGTGCCAAATGTGGCACGGGAGGGGGGGGAGGAAGCAAATAAGCAGAAGTTCTACTTTTGGGTGGAACTCCGCTTTAAATGTGATGAGATCTGAGCCATTCTAAACAATGATGGCCCTTTCATTTTTAAATTTTCCTCAAAATGTGTTTAACACATCTGTGCTACATTTGGATAAAACCTATAGTTCAGTGGAACTGCTTGTAAAAATCAATAATGGAAGACAGTCTGTGTCACTGTAAGGGAGATTCACCCTATATATTTGTCTTGGTGACCCTTATCACTGAAAGTGAAATAAAATCTGATATTTTGGGCAATCATCAAAACAGTAATTCGAGGGAAGAAGGGTGAATGCCGCACATCTATGGTGCCCTACAGAGATGAGTGGAGTGGCAAACTCAGCCTGGACTCTGACAAGGCCATGCCCCAACGCATTTCACTCCACCCCTCGGAGCTTAGTCGTGGGGACCAAAACAGTAATGGAGAGAAAATGTTCCAATTGGGACACTAGATCAGGCGACTACCAGTACAGAGCTTCCTAACTTAACTCTCAGTTCCTGTTGTGGCTATAGGACAGGAAGTGAGGGAAAATCTTGCCTTGGGCAAAAAAAAAAAAAGGGTCCATAACCCTTCCTTTATTCAAAATTTAAAAAAAAAGTTTTGCTTCTTGTTTTCAGTTCTACTTTAAAAACTAAACATGCATTTTGTACAGGAAATACCCTCCATCCTTTGGAATGCATGTAATCATTTTATGCATTTCAAAATATACAAACAAGCCCCTAAAGTTGAAGTAAAGGCAAAACCTAACTAACTCTAATACCGGCTCTCATCCACATTCTAAGCCTAATCTATATAGTGCCATAAAGAAAACATTGCTATACTTACCTATTTTGAGTAGGGTTAGAGTTAGTTAGGTTTTGCCATTACTTTCACTTTAATATCACCCTTCCAAAATATTAAATTTTCCAGAAACCCCTCCATTGAATAATTGTGTTTTGTATTTCCCCCTCTTGTTTCAAAACTAGAGGTGCAGTTTACCAGTAGCTGTGACTGTTAACACACAAAGGCAATAGCAAATCTAATTATTTGATAGTCAAGCCTAAACAGTTGCAGTCATTTAAAAATTAAATTCCATATCCTTGCATAAACTTACTCTGACTGGTTCTTTTTAAGGTTGTAATCTTGCATCCCAAACATTTTTATTTTTTTTTAAATTTTGACAGGTTTGAATGGGGTCACAGGCAGTATCTGGGACTTTGTTAGTGGTAGTTTCTCTCCCAGTCCATCCCCGGTGTTCAGTAGTGGTCCTACCAGTTCCACCAGTACAAGCTCAAATGGCAATGAACTGTCACGAATTAGGAAAGAGCTTGATGATGCCAAGCGAAAAATAAAAAGATGGGAAGATTCCTGGCAGCAAGTAAAACAGGTAAGGCATTTTGATGTCTAAATTAATGCTTGATAATCTCCCTGCAGTTGTTGGCATTTGATATAATCCTTTTGTTTATCCCTGAAGCAATTCTTGTACCCAGTTACAAAGGAGTGGGGTTGTCAGGCTGTCTGATTTTCAGCCAGTTGTTGCTGATCAGAGTGAACCTGTCGTGGTAGAAATATGAATGTTGATATTGCTAACTTCTAATAATTTTCTGGCTGTTGTGCTCATCCTACAACTTCACTACTTTGTGTGTGTCACTGGCCTGGAATAAGCCAGGCAGTGTCAAATGTCTCTACAGGATTCTTTTCACAGAAAAGTCATAGGATGAGCATGACAACCAGGGAGTTGTCTGCTTTTTTTTTTTTAAAAGCAACAGTGTGTACCACAGTGGGTTTACTTTAAATGTATATCTTATTTATGTATTTTTTCTTTTGTGGGCTAGTTTTGAGAGATGTCTATTCTATATTTGTCTAGTTTTGAGCATGTTTTTACATTGCATCTGATAGCCCTGGGAATGAACAAGATGAAGCAGTTTACATTCTCATTAGTGCTTGTTCTTGCGATTTACTATGCATATCAATTACATTAGAAATCTTGCAATGCATATGATCTGATGTTTTGGCACATGTTATAGCATTAAATTAGTCTGACTCCCTCTTTAACTACTTGCTGTCCACAGAACGTAAAAAAAAGTCCTGGTTTCAAGTGCTCTATGAAAGTGATTTTGGTGGCTCTACAACCACCCCATCACTTTTATTGTAGTGAGAAGGGCCGGAAAATTTAGCATTTTGATAAATGGCTGCATAAATATTGTGTAATATAAAAAAAACAGCCATCATTTTATTCTCCAGGGCCTCAGTTTTCAGAAAATTTATGTTTGGGGATTCTATGCAAGTTTCTGGCAGTTATCGCTGATTTTAACGTGTGTGAAAATTTTAAGAATTGCCCCGGACAACAAAGCAAATATTTAAGGGGCCTGATTGTACTAAACATTTTGTTTGACCCTTAGGCCCCTTTCACATGGAGCGGATCCGCTGAACGGACTCCGCCAGCTCAGCTGGGAATCGCTCCGTTGATCCCCGCTGAGCAGGCGGACGACAGGTTCGTCTCTTCTCACTGTGCAGGGACGGACCTGTCAGAGCCCCGCTGTTCTCTATGGCGAGATCATATGAAAACGGACAGCCTGTCCGTTTTCATCCAATCCGCTGGATGAATGGCGAACGTATCGCCATCCGTCAGTTTTGAGCGGATCTTATCGGTTGGCAGGCGGGTGTCAGTGGACACCTCTCCGCTGATATCTGCCTGCCCATAGAAGTCAGTGGGTGGCCCGCTCGGATCCGCCTGAAGAACTGACAGGCAGATCCGAGCGGCCTCATCGTGTGAAAGGGGCATATGGGTTTATGTAATCCTGTATAAAAAATTGGGAAGTTGGGCATCTTTTGCTGTTGCAGCGTAATTGATAGTGTTGCTCTGATAAAGTGTATTTAGAGCTGAACTCTGGGAAACAAACTATTTTTGGACATATGCAATGTAAGAACAAGTTGCCATTAATGATTTGTGCCCCATGTGTGGCTGCTGCTGTTTTCACTAAAACTATTGATATCCTTATTCCTTTACAATACAGTAAGTGACAGACATCTGGTGCTGAAATTTACAAGTCTGGCAGAAGAACTACATATTGTTACATAGTTGGTAAGGTTGAATAAAGACAACAGTCCATCCAGTTCAACGTGTGTGTGTAAAAAAAAAATCATTTCCTATATCCCTGTATATTGTTTTCGCTAAGATGCCCATCCAAGAGTCTTTTAAAACTATCCATACTTCCTGCCTGCCGACACCACCGATTGTGGAAGAGACACCACTGACAGTGAAAAACCCCCTACGCAGCTTAAGGTTAAACTGCTTCTCTTCCAGTCTCATCGTGTGGCCCGTGTCCTCTTACACTCCCTGGGACTGAAAAGTTTCATACTTACGCTGGGATCACCATTAAGATATTTGTAAATCGCAATCCTATCCCCTCTCAAGCATCTCCTCTCCAGGAAGGATAAATTTAGCTCTTGTAGTCATTCCTCATAATTGAGGTCCTCCAGTCCTCATATTAATTTAGTTGCTTTCTCTGGACTCTCTCCAGCTCCAGCACATCCCTTCTGAGGATTGGTGACCAGAACTGGACGGAATACTCCAGATGCGGCCAAACCATAAAGTGGTAGAATTATAGTTTTATCTCTGGAGTAAATTACCTTTTTAATGCATGCTAATATTCTGCTGGCTTTGGTAGCCGTAGCTTGACACTGCATGCTATTGCTCAGTCTGTCTTCTACTAGGACCCCTAGATACTTCTCCATCCTGGAAGCCCCTAGGGATTCTTCCCCTAATGAGTAACTTGTGTTTATTTTTTTTACCCCCCAAGTGCATTACCTTACATTTTTCAGTGTTAAACATCATTTGCCATGCAGTAGCCCACTCCCTTAATTTATTCAGGTCCTGTAAAGTTTCTATATCCTGTTGTTATTGCCCTGCATATTTTTGTGTCGTCAGCAAACACTGAGATCAAGCTATTTATCCCACCCTCTATTTCATTTATAAACAAATTAAACAGAATTGGTCCCAGCACAGAGCCTTGGGGTAGCCCACTAACCACTCTAGACCATTCTGAGTATACGTTATTTATCACAACCCTTTGGACATGTCCCCGTAGCCAGTTTTCTATCCTGGGTCAAACCTTATGGTCCATGCCTACAGACCTCAGCTTATAGATTAAGCATTTGTGGGGGACTGTATCAAACACTTTTGCAAAATCCAGATACACCACATCCACTGGTCTTCCTTTATCTATATGGCAGCTCACTTCCTCGTAGAATGTTTATTAGGTTAGTTTGGCAAGAGCGACCTTTCATAAAACCTGTGCTGATTACTGCTAATGATACTGTTTGTGTTAGCAAATTTTTGGGTATGGTCCCTTATCATCCCCTCAAATAGTTTACAAACTACCGACGTTAGGCTGACAGACCTAAAGATCCCTGCCCTTTTTTGAATATTGGTACCACGTGGGCCTTTCGCCAGTCAGCTGGTACCAATCCTGTCAGTATTCTGTCCATGAAGATTAGGAATAGTGGTATGGCTATAACCTGACTGAGTTCTTTAAGGACTCGCGGGTGTAAGCCATCTGATCTTGGTGATTCAAATATGTTAAGCTTCTCTAATCCTTTCCTGACTCTGGCCTCTGTTAGCCACAAGGGTAGATCCCGTGACGTGTTGCTAACAATACTATCGTGGTCGGAATACCCCTCCTTTTCCTGTGTGTAGACTGAGGAGAAGAAAGAATTTAGCACAGCTGCCTTCTCCTTGTCATCTGTAACCACCTTCCCTTCTTCGTCCTTTATGGGGCCTATGTGTTCTGACCTCACCTTTTTACTATTATTATATATAAAAACTTTTTGGGATCATTTTACTCTCCTCCGCTATGTGTCTCTCATGGTCTTTTTTTTTTTTTTATCCGCCCTAATTGCGTTCTTACACCTCACATAGCATTCTTTGTATGGTTGGAATGCTAACACTGACCCCGCCACTTTGTACTTTTTAAAGGCCATTTTTTGTCCTTTTAATATGACATTTTATGTTTTGGTTCAGCCACCCAGGTTTAACCTTTGTTCTTCTATATTTATTACTCCTTGGAATGCACTCGGTGATACATTTATTTAATATATCCCTAAAGCACTCCCATTTTTCCTTTGTGTACAATGTTTCAAGGATTTGGTCTCCCCTAATATCCTGCAGCATTGAGCACAGTTTAGAAAAGTTGGCTTTTTTTAAATTTAGTGTTCTTGTACTCCCCTCGTGCCTCCCTTTCCTGTGATTTATGCGGAATGTAATCATTCTGTGGTCGTTACTTCTAGTCGGGGAATCCACCAATTGGGCCATGAAGTTGTCCTGTAGAACGTTTAGGAAATGGCCGGCCTTTAATGAGTGGGCTGTCCCCTTCGCCCAGTTGATGTCGGGATAACTGAAGTCCCCCATTATAATAGCATTACCGTGTCTTGCTGCTATTTCTACCTGTGAAAGAAGATCCAACTCCACCTCTTCCCTCAGGTTATGGGGGCCTGTAACATACCCCCACTAGTAATTTCCCGCTTACACCCTTTGGAGTTCCACCCAAACAGACTCCACCTCCCCCTTCCCACATCACTGATGTCATTCCGCTCTTCTACCCGTAAATCATTCCTGATATATAGACACACACCTCCCCCTCTCATACCCTCCCTGTCCCCCCAGTACAAGAAATACCCCTGGATGTGAGCTCTCAAACTAAGTTTCTGTTATTCCCATGAAGTCCACATCCTCCTCGTGTAATAGCAGCTCCAGTTTCTCCATTTTACTGACTAGGCTCCTGGCATTTGTGAACACTCCCGAGTTTTGTATTGGTGCATATTTTCTTTTTTTCTATATGATTTCTCAGGCTTTGTTTTTGTTTCTGTAACACATTAACCCCGGAATTAGATGTTATAGATATGCTATCACTAGAGACTTCACTATTTCCCTCTGTCCTATGCTCACTGCCAGTTATTGCTACCTTTAACCCCCCCCCCCCCCCCCCCGACACCTAGTTTAAAAGCCCTTCCAAATTTGTGGCTATCTTTCTTCCCAATAGTACCACCGCCATTAAGTTTTCAGTTAAAGTTCCTCAGCCACTTGTTCAGTTCCCTAATCTCCTGCTGCCTCTCTGGTGTGGCTTGAGGCACAGGTAGTATTTCAGAGAAAACCACCTTGGAGGTCCTCCTCTTCAATCTATTCCCTAAGTCCCTAAAATCATTTTTTAGGACTCCCCACCTTCCTCTCACTTTGTTATTGGTGCCAACGTGTACCATGACAGCTGGGTCTTCCTCAGCCCCACCCAATAAACTGTCTACCCAGTTCGCTATTTGCCAAACCCGAGCCCCCGATAAACAACATACTGTTCGGCGACAGCGGTCTTTATGGCGGATTACTCTTTCTGTCCTAATAATTGAGTCCCCTACTACCAGAACCTGTCTAAACTTTCCTGCATCCATGGAAGCTAGGGGAGGGCCCTGCTCCAGCACTGCCACCCCTGAGCTTATATCCCCAGCATCATGCAACTTGACATATTTGTTGGGGTGTACCAACTCAGGACTGGCCTCCCTAGCACTCTTCCCTCTACCCCTCCTTCTAGTTGTCACCCAGCTACCTACCTCTGGCTCTTGTGCCTCCATGTTTCCAACCTCCTCTACACTGGCCCCCGCCAGCACCTGCTGGGTAATGTCCAAACTTCTTTCTAGATTGTTGATGCTGCGCAGTGTTGCCACCTTGTTTTCTAGATCCAGGATCTGGGCTTCCAGAGAAACAACTAGCTGACATCTCGCACAGCAGTATTTGCCCACGATTGATTCATCAAGGAACGCATACATGGAGCAGAATGTGCACAGAGTGGCATCGCCAATCCTGTTGCACATTTGTACCCTCTATTCTACTGGGGATAATAACTAAGACTTACTGTTAGCACTCTGCTCTCCCCTGGCGCTACAGGTACTCCAGTTACCTCACAGCTCCTCTCAGCACCTCGCGTCACTCTTCAGCACCTCGCGTCACTCTTCAGCACCTCGCGTCACTCTTCAGCACCTCGCGTCACTCTTCAGCACCCTGCGTCACTCTTCAGCACCCCGCGTCACTCTTCAGCACCCCGCGTCACTCTTCAGCACCCCGCGTCACTCTTCAGCACCCCGCGTCACTCTTCAGCACCCCGCGTCACTCTTCAGCACCCCGCGTCACTCTTCAGCACCCCGCGTCACTCTTCAGCATCCCGCGTCACTCTTCAGCACCCCGCGTCACTCTTCAGCACCCCGCGTCACTCTTCAGCACCCCGCGTCACTCTTCAGCCCCCCCGCGTCACTCTTCAGCACCCCGCGTCACTCTTCAGCCCCCCCGCGTCACTCCTCAGCCCCCCGCCACCTCTCTTGATCAGCTGATCGCCCCCCCCCCCCAACTCACAATCTCCCAGTCCCCGCTGCCTCTTCTGGTCAGGTCAGCGTGTCTCCCTCCTGGTCCGGGTCACTCTCTTCAGCGCTCTCTCTTCCCCTGCTCTCACAGCATGTCTCACACACAGCTCAGCTCTCAGCGTGTCTCACTCTCCCGCGTGTCTGACAGCTCTCAGCGTGAACTATTCATAGAAGGCCGTTCACCCTCCATCTCACCTATTCACAAAACATCTTGTATGTTTTTCACTAAATACAAGGCATTCCATGATTGGAAGAGAGAAGATTTTGACATTTATCTGCCTCTCCTACAATCAGATTATTATGTATTTAGTGAACATAACACAAAGCGTTTAATTAATGGAGGAGGTTGAGAACAAGTGAACTGCTATGAGAGCTGTTCTCCAGCTAGAACTGTAATTTCCAGGGAAAATTCAACACTTACTGTAGTATGCAGGAGTAATGAAGCAACCCATTTTGGTGAACACAGTTGCAGGCACACATCATGAATGGTAGCTTTTTCTTGAAGATGGGAGGAAAGGTGTTTTGAAGTCCTTTCTGTCTTGAGGTAAAAGGTTGCTTCACCATAGATGGAATACAGCGAGTGGGCACTTTCACTCAAGGACAGAAAGTGTTACTTATTGAATCACCAGGTGAAATTAAAGGAGGAAAAGTCTGTATAATAAAAACGAATGCAGCCACCACACCCAAGAACTGCTAAGCTACAATATATTACATGTTTATTGTTGGATTGTAGATCTACCAATAAATGATACAGTGCATCCGGAAAGTATTCATAGTGCTTCACTTTTTCCACATTTTGTTATATTACAGCCTTATTCCAAAATGGATTAAATCCATTATTTTCCTCAAAGTTTTACAAACAAAACTCCATAATTACAATGTGAAAGAAGTTTGTTTGAAATCTCTGAAAATGTATTAAAAAGAAAAAAAAAAACACGTACAAGTATTCACAGCCTTTGCCATCCTGTTTCCACTGATCATCCTTGAGATGTTTCTACAACTTGATTGGAGTCCACTTGTGGTAAATTCAGTTGATTGGACATGATTTGGAAAGGCACACACCTGTCTATATAAGGTCCCATAGTTAACAGTGCATGTCAGAGCACAAACCAAGCCATGAAGTGCAAGGAATTGTCTGTAGATCTCCAAGACAGGATTTTATTGAGGCACAGATCTGGGGAAGGGTACAGAAAATTTTCTTCAGCATTAAAGGTCCCAGTGAGCACAGTGGCCACTACCATCCATCAATGGAAGAAGTTCGGAACCACCAGGACCCTTCCTAGAGTGGGCTGCCCAGCCAAACTGAGTGATTGGGGGAGAAGGGCCTTAGGGAGGTGACCAAGAACCTGATGGTCACCCTGACAGAGCTCCAGCATTTCTCTGTGGAGAACCTTCAAGAAGAACAACCATCTCTGCAGCACTCCACCAATCAGGCCTGTATGGTAGAGTGGCCAGACAGAAGCCACTCCTCAGTAAAAGCACATGACAGCCCGCCTGGAGTTTTCCAAAAGGCACTTGAAGGACTCTGACCATGAGAAACAAAATTCTCTGGTCTGATGAAACAGTGATTGAACTCCTCATGTCTAGGGGAAGTCAGGTACCATCACCTGGCCAATACCATCCCTACAGTGAAGCATGGTGGTGGTAGCATCATGCTGTGGGGATGTTTTTTCAGCGACAGGAAGTGGAAGACTTGTCAGGATCGAGGGAAAGATGAATGCAGCCATGTACAGCGACTTCCTTGATGAAAACCTGCATCAAAGCGATCTGGGGTGAAGTTTCATCTTCCAACAGGACAATGACCCTAAGCACACAGCCAAGATAACAAAGGAGTGGCAACGGAACAACTCTGTGAATGTCCTTGAGTGGCCCAGCCAGAGCCCAGACTTGAACCCGATTGAACATCTCTGGAGAGACCTGAAAATGGCTGTGCACTGATGCTTCCCATCCAACCTGATGGAGCTTGAGAGGTCCTGCAGAGAAGAATGGGAAATCTGCCCAAAAATAGGTGTGCTGAGCTTGTAGCATCATACTCAAAAAAACTTAAGGCTGTAGTTGGTGCCAAAGGCGCTTCAACAAAGTATTGAACAAAGGCTGTGAATACTTATGTACATGTGATTTTTTTTTTCCCCGTTTTTTATTTATATTAAATTTGCAAAGATTTCAAACAAACTTCTTTCATGTTGTCATTATGGGATATTGTTTGTAGAATTTTGAGGACATTTTGAGGAAATTAATGAATTTAATCCATTTTGGAATAAGGCTGTAACATAACGACATATGGAAAAAGTGACGCCCTGTGAATACTTTCCAGGATGCACTGTAAAGATCAGAAAGCAACTCTATATGACTTCCTGCAAGTTCTAGGAACTTTCAAGCATATCTTTATTACAAAACTATATTTGTAATCTTAATTTAAATTGTAATATGTGAAGAACTATAGGACATCGATGTAAAGTGATTGTAATGCTTCTATTGCATTCCAAAGGCATGTGATGCCTGGCAGAAGGAGGCCCAAGAAGCCAAGGAGCGCGCAAAGGTGGCTGATGCGGACCGACAGCTAGCATTATTACAGAAAGAGGAGGTGGAAGGCAAACTGAAGAAGATACAAGAAGAATTTGATGTCATCCGTGTATCCCCACAGTTTTCTGCACTGAGAAAATACAGTGATATGGAAAAGCTTCCTTTACCAAAGTTACATTCTCTGAAAAGTCAGCTGTGTTCTGATCTAGAAACAGTTGATGGGGTAAGACGGCAACTAAATTCTGATATATTTTCATACTATCAGGCTGGTGTTGTAGTTTATAAACCCAGGGCTTTAAACCCAGAAAATACATTAAAATAAACAATTTTATTGCTGAGTACTTCATTTTCCCCCAGACCCTGTTCACACTTGAGTGTTTCTCATCTCGAAGCTGTCGCTCAGAAAAAGTACATGAGCTGCTTTTCACACAGATTTTTGAGTGTTTTTTTCCCCATAGACTTGAATGGAAAAGCCTTGAAAAAGTGACTTGAGTGTTTTTTCAAGTGTTTTTTCATGCGATTTTCCGCTCAAACAGGAGCTCTCCTCCCCTTTTTTCAGCAGCACACCACACCTTTTAGTTGAAAACGCTCAGCTACAGTTCCTTGAAAAAGTATTCATACCCTTAAAATTTTCCACATTTTGTCATGTTACAACCAAAAATGTATTTTATTGGGATTTTATGTGACAGACCAACACAAAGGCGCACACAATTGTGAAGTGGAAGGAAAATGATAAATGGTTTTCAAATTTTTTTACAAATTTCTTTACAAATATCTGAAAAGTGTGGCGTGCATTTGTATTCAGCCCCCTTTACTTTGGATACCCCTAACTAAGATCTAGTGGCACCAATTGCCTTCAGAAGTCACCTAATTAGTAAATAGAGTCCACTTGTGTGTAATTTAATCTCAGTATAAATACAGCTGTTCTGTGAAACCCTCAGATGTTTGTTAGAGAACCTTTGTAAACAAACACCATCATGAAGGCCAAGGAACACACCAGATAGGTCAGGGATAAAGTGTGGAGAAGTTTAAAGCAGGGTTAGGCTATTAAAAAAATATCCCAAGCTTTGAACATCTCAGAAAGCACTGTTCAATCCATCATCCGAAAATGGAAAGAGTATAGCACAACTGCAAACCTACCAAGACATGGATGTCCACCTAAACTGACAGGCCAGGCAAGGAGAGCATTAATCAGAGAAGCAGCTGAGGCTGGATTCACACAGGGGCAACACGATTTCAGCGCGACTTTGCAAGGCGACTTCAATGCGGCCTTAACGCGACTTCAGCGCGACTTCAGCGCGACTTTAAGCAAATTACAACGCGACTTCAAGTCGCCTCCAGGACAGGCGACTTTGGCTGTGGCCAATCACAGGATAATCAGCTCTCTGGGAGGGAGGGGTTTGCCTGGGCAAACTAAATTTTTTCCCTGTAAAGTCGCTTCAATGTAGATGGAGATCCGACTTGGAGGCGACTTCCATTGATTTCTATGGTACAGGTCGCCTTGAAGTCGGATCGAAGTAGTACAGGGAGTATGCTCTGAAGTCGGAGCGACTTCAGTAGTGTCAATTAAGACGCTCTGAGTCCCTGTAATGTAAATCTCTTCTTCAGGCGACTTGGGGCGACTTGAGGGCTTACAAGTCGGATCCCAAGTCGTCCTAGTGTGAACCGAGCCTGAGAGACCCATGGTAACTCTAGAGGTGTTGCAGAGATCCACAGCTCAGGTGGGAGAAGGACAACTATTAGTCGTGCACTCTACAAATCTGGTCTTTATGGAAGAGTGGCAGAAAGAAACCCATTGTTGAAAGAAAACCATAAGAAGTCTCGTTTGCAGTTTGCAAGAAGCCATGTGTGGGACACAGCAAACATGCAGAAGAAGGTGCTCTGGTCAGATGAGACCAAGATTGAACTTTTTGGCCTAAAAGCAAAATGCTATGTGTAGCAGAAAACTAATGCCATGGTACACACGGTCGGATTTTCCGACGAACAATGTTCGATGGGAGCTCATTGCCGGAAATTCCGACCGTGTATAGGCTCCATCAGACATTTTCCATTGGAATTTCCATCACAAAATTTGAGATCTGGATCTCAAATTTTCCGACAACAAAATCCGTTGTCGTAAATTCCGATCGTGTGTACACAATTCCGACGCACAAAGTTCCACGCATGCTCGGAATCAAGCAGAAGAGCCGCACTGACTATTGAACTTCATTTTTCTTGGCTCATCGTACGTGTTGTACATCACCGTGTTCTTGACGTTCGGAATTTCCGCCAAGATTTGTGTGACCGTATGTATGCAAGACAAGTTTGAGCCAACATCCGTCGGAAAAAATCCATGGATTTTGTTGTTGGAATGTCCTATCGTGTGTACGGGGCATAACACTGCGCATTACCCTAAACACACCGTCCCCACCGTGAAACATGGTGGTGGCAGAATCATGTTGCAGGGATGCTTTTCTTCAGCAGGGGCATGGAATCTGGTCAGCGTTGATAGGAAGATGGATGGAGCCAAATACAAAATAGAATAAAACCTGTTCGAGTCTGCAAAAGACTTGAGACTGGGGCAGGGGGTTCACTTTCCAGCAGGACAACAACCCTAAACCTATAGCCAGAGCTACAATGGAATGGTTTCGATCAAAGCATATTCTTGTTTTGGAATGGACCAGTCAAAGTCCAGACCTAAATGCAATTGTGGCAAGACTTGAAAATTGATGTTCAGACGCTCTCCATCCAATCTGACAGAACTTGAGCTATTTTGCAAAAAAGAATGGGCAAAAATGTCACTCTCTAGATGTGCAAATCTGGTAGAGACACCCCCAAAAGGACTTGCAGCTGTAATTGCAGCGAAAGGTGGTTCTACAAAGTATTGACTCCGGGGGGCTGAATACAAATGCACACCACACTTTTCAGATATTTATTAATAAAAAAGTTTGAAAAACGTTTATCATTTTACTTCCACTTCACAATTATGTGCCACTTTGTGTTGGTCTGTCAGATAAAATCCCAATAAAATACATTTTTGTTTTTGGTTGTAACATGACAAAATGTGGAAAATCCCAAGGGGTATGAATACTTTTTCAAGGCAGTGTAAGTGTGCTTCCACAGTGCTGTTGAAGGAAAGCATTAAAAATGCATATGGATTTTTGATGCAATTTCTGGGTGCTTGAATTCTAGCAGGCACAATTGAAAAATGGACATGGGACGTTTCCTAATCATTTCATTGGAGAGCTGTGCTTTTGGTGTGGTTTTGAAAAGCACACCAAAGATGCAGCATACAGGACTTTTCAAAATGCACTGCACTCGCAGTGCAGTGGTATGACGAGTCCCGTAGGATATAAAGGGAAATATTTAAATTGTGTTTTTCTTGTGCTATTTAGCAAGGTAAAAATGCATCGATGTAAGGCCTTGTTCACACCTACGCAGGTTGCAGTTTGTATATTCCAGGTGCATTTTGGGTTTTTCAATGCATGTTTTTGATCCATTGAAGTCTATGTAACCAAAAACCAGAAAAAAAGCCCCTGGCCCTTTTCATAAAATGCACATATGTGAACATGACCCATAGAAAACCATGTTAAATTGCTGAAGTACACTATAGTCAAAAACTGAAAATGCACTAAAAAATGCATAGGTGTGAACCAGGCCTAAAAGCAGCCTAAATTCTAACTAATCAGTGTGGAAGCAAACCGCTTCTTTCATGCTTTCTTTTAGAAACCTCACAATAGTTTGTGACTCTAGTATCACACACAAGTTTACTCTATTAGGCTCGATTCACACCTATGCATGTTGCTTTTGAGCGTTTTTGGAGGTTTTTTTTTCATGCTTGCCACGTTTTTGAGCCGCGATTTTGCCGCGATTTTGCCGCGATTTGCGTTTTGCGTTTTTTTTTTTTTTTTTTTTTTACAGTCTTAAAAAAAATAAAAAAAAAAAAAACGGCAAAAACGCATCAAAAACGCATCAAAAACACTGCAAAAACGGTGCACTTGCGTTTTTGATGCTTGTCCATTGAAATCCATTACATGCAAAACGCTGCATTTTGCATGAAAAAAAGTCCCCGACCCTTTCCAAAAATGCAGAGAAACAAAAAGGCATTGATGTGAACATGTTCCATAGGAACCCATGTTAAAAAATTCCCGTGCATTTATGCAAAATGCATCAAAAAACGCGCTAGTGTGAATCGAGCCTAATAAAGTGGTATTTAAGTCAAGATTTTTAACGTTGCCTTACAAGTAATGCCGCGTACACACGAGCGGACATTACGGCGGACTTTGCCCGGCGGACTTTTCGACGTACTTTCCGACGGACTTTGTGAATGAACGGACTTGCCTACACACAATCCACCAAAGTCCGTCGAATTCGTACGTGATGACGTACGACCGGACTAAAACAAGGAAGTTCATAGCCAGTAGCCAATAGCTGCCCTAGCGTGGCTTTTTGTCCGTCGAACTAGCATACAGACGGCGGACTTTTCGACCGGACTCGATTTCAACGGATAAATTTAAAACAAGTTTTAAATCTAATTCCGTCCAACTTTTGAGAAAACAAAGTCCGCTGGAGCCCACACACATCGAATTGTCCGACGAAATCCAGTCCGCCGGGCAAAGTCCGCCGTAATGTCCGCTCGTGTGTACGCGGCATTAGCTTATAAAATGTTTTGCCTGTAGGTGGCTTGTAAATGGCCTGGACTTGCGTCATTTAGTAGATATAAATTTTGACTCCATATGATGACATATTTAGCACAAGTACAGTACTCTACATTAACGCAACACGGATTGTGCTGTGAATGTAGAGAGCACCGTGCCATGATTGTGAGAGCGGTGACAGTGTGCTGCTGGAGATCTTTGTTTTGAAAGGTAAAATACACACCAAGTTCTCAAGCGCTAAGAGCTGTCAGTCCATATAGGACCCGGATAAACAAGATAATATCCCAGTGCAGCTGCCTAACCACTGAAAAATGGAAGACTAGCAACAAAACACAAAAAAAAAAACAGAGCTCCATGGGTAAAATCATAAGTCATATAAAGTACGTCTAAACTGGTAGACAGATGAAAAATAGTTTATTGCACTGAGATGATGAACAATCCCTGCACAGTTCTGTATAGGATTGTGGAATATAAAAAAACAAATGCAGCAGTCATACAGCATAAAGCATCAAAATAAGGATAAGTTTAAAATGTTTTTTAAAAAAGCAAAGCGGTACCACACAGAAAAACTGGGTAGAGAGGATGGTAGTATAGACCAGGTTGCTTGCTAGTAAGATGTAAAAAGTAAACTACCTGACCCAGCCCGGTGGAGAGGAGATGATATCCAGCCCGATGGCAGCAAACAGGAGACTCAGCTCTGTAGGTCTGCAAGTTGGAAAGTTGCACCTGCAAGATGACACTCTGCTGGCTGCTGGTGAAGAGCTGGGGCTGATCGTGAAGCCGTGCAAAAATTGCAAGATGTAAACACCGTAATCCGTGCTGGAACAGTGGAGCCTGGAGGACCAAGCAAAGCTTTAGAATCCGGGCGCGCTGGTGACGTCAACAAGCTGCGCCCGGATGTGTAGAGATGGAAGCCTCATTTTAGGGTGGTGAACCGCAAGCTTTTGGTTGCCGTGACTGACATGTTTTGCGTGTGCTTTGTCAAAGTCACGGAGTACTGCCAATAGCAGTATTTAAATTCATTGAAAGGGAAGGGGAGGGGGCGGGGTAGCCAGCCTAGAATATACTATTAACCCCTCTCAACCCTATGACCATCAATATACACTATACCAAGTGCTTTTGAGCCTCAGTCACACTCGTGCATAAAATAAATATAGTATTGACTGGGAAGCACATATCATTTGTATATACTCTGTACTCACACTTGTATAGGAATTGTTACACAAATAATGAATTAGAAAATAATGATCAATATATATATATATATATATAATATATATATATATATATATATATATATACATATATACACAGTGGGGATGGAAAGTATTCAGACCTCCTTAAATTTTTCACTCTTTGTTATATTGCAGCCATTTGTTTAAATCATTTAAGTTCATTTTTTTTCCTCATTAATGTACACACAGCACCCCATATTGACAGAAAAACACAGAATTGTTGACATTTTTGCAGATTTATTAAAAAGAAAAACTGAAATATCACATGGTCCTAAGTATTCAGACCCTTTGCTCAGTATTTTGTAGAAGCACCCTTTTGATCTAATACAACCATGAGTCTTTTTGGGAAAGATGCAACAAGTTTTTCACACCTGGATTTGGGGATCCTCTGCCATTCCTCCTTGCAGAGCCTCTCCAGTTCTGTCAGGTTGGATGGTAAACGTTGGTGGACAGCCATTTTTAGGTCTCTCCAGAGGTGCTCAATTGGGTTTAGGTCAGGGCTTTGGCTGGCCCATTCAAGAACAGTCACGGAGTTGTTGTGAAGCCACTCCTTCATTATTTTAGCTGTGTGCTTAGGG
>JBBDGP010000839.1:0-107500 GCA_037952835.1 Lithobates septentrionalis | reverse complement strand
CCCATTCTTCAGGGGTAGGGGGCATTGTTGACAGCCATGCTTTTGCGATCAGTTTCCTGGCCTGGTATAAGCATCGTACAATTGCTATTCTTATGTAGCCATCCCCCATATCCTCTTTGATTAGCCCCAGGACACAGGCTTTAGCCTCGGGCTCCAGCCTTATCCCGATCCTAGCCTCAATGATGTTTAGGATCTCGGTCCAGTACCTCACTAGCTTCGGGCATCTCCACATAATGTGTATAAGATCGCCCGTATCTAGACATCTGGGGCATTTGTCGTCTGGTCTACGACCCATTCTATGCAGCCTTTTGGGGTGTAATAAGCTCTGTGCACAAGCAAGAGGTGCGAAGCCCGCTGCGACGGAGAGAGGGACACCAGCGGACCAAGCTCCAGTATTCTCCCCCACTGATCATCACTCAACTCCCCCACATCGGCCTCCCACCCCTCCCTTGCGCACAAGAGTGGGGTCAGACCAGTTGCCCTGGTCATTAGTTGGTCATAAATTACTGATATTAGCCCCTTCAGGCTATGTACCCTTACCACCTTATTAAGAAGTGATGCGCTACACCATTCCAGTGCATTGGTCTTAAATTGCTTGTTTAATGCGTGCCTGATCTGGAGATAAAAGTAAAATGATTCCTTGGGGATTGCAAACTCCCGCCTCAGGTCCACAAAAGATTTTAATATATTGCCAACATATAATTGTGCTAGCCTAGTTATTCCCGCCCTTTCCCAGATCCTATTTACTCCTATCGCCTGCATTTCTTGTAGCTGCCTATTCTGCCATATAGGTGTGAACTCCGTAGCCCCCTTATATCCCATTTCAATCTTTACTGACCGCCAAACTTTTATGGCCAATTTGTTTGTTGGAGATGAGCATCCTAATGCTCCGGCTTCCAATGCCCCTGCCAAGGATTTGTGCGGGCTCCCTGACAACATGATTTTTACGCTGGAGTCCACTTCCCCCCCACATTCACACCCACCCAGGGTTTGCAGTTGTGACGCCAAAAAGTACCTGTATGGGTGGGGCACCGCCAATCCCCCCTCCCTGTTGGGTCGCTGCAAGGTCTGGAGACTGATCCTGGCCTGGCCCTTTCTCCATATTAACTCACGAAAGATAGCATTTATTTTTAAAAACCAGTCCCTCCCTATCCAAATCGGTGAGTTGTGTAATATGTACAAAAGTTGAGGCATCCAAATCATCTTAATCAAATTTATACGCCCCGCCATAGATAAAGGAAGCCGAGACCAGATGTCTTTCTTCCTTCTAAACTTTTCCAACAGCGGAGCTAGATTATCTTTAATATACTGCATTGGGTTATTGGTCACCATTATACCCAAGTATTTAACCTTCTCCACCACCCTGAGACACGATACCACCTGCGGGAGAGAACCGTTGGTCGAGTCAAGCGGGAGGAGTGAAGATTTCCCCCAATTGACTATTAACCCTGATACTCTCCCAAACCCTTCCACCAGCTGCATTGCCTTAACTAACGATGGCCCCATGTCCCCCAGGAATAACAATACGTCGTCAGCATATAACGCTATTCTATCCTCGCCCTCTTTCCTTTTATAGCCCTGTAGACCTGATGATTTTCTTATTACCTCCGCGAAGGGCTCCATTGCCAGGGCAAATAGCAGGGGGGACAGGGGACACCCCTGCCTAGTCCCCCTCTCAAGAGAGATCCCTTCCAAATATGTATTGTTTATTTTCAGTCTAGCACTGGGGTGTCGATATAAAGTCTTAAGCCACTTAATAAATAGGGGACCAACCCCAAATTTTCCCAATGTCCACCATAAATACTCCCATTCCAGGGTGTCAAATGCCTTGGCAATGTCCAAGGACAAAATCACCCTGGAACCTGGATTCTCTACCGGGGTCTGGAGGTTCAAATACGCCCTTCTTATATTTTTACTAGTAGACCTGTTCTGCACAAACCCTGACTGGTCCGGGTGAACCAAAGTAGATATACATCTATTCAGCCTGGCAGCCAGGATTTTTGCCAGGATCTTGACGTCTGTGCCCAGCAGTGAAATTGGTCTGTATGACGAGGTGTCTAACTGACTATTCTCTTCTTTCTGAATCAATACAATAATGGCTTCAGACATTGACACCGGCAAGCTACCAACTGCAGCTGACCAGTTCAATGTTTTCCACAGTTCCGGGGCCAGCACCTCCCCATATTGTTTATATACCTCAGATGGCAATCCATCCGGGCCTGGTGATTTTTGGTTCGGCATGTTCTTTATTGCCTGCCAGACCTCTTCCAGTGTTATCGGTGCTTCCAGACTATTCCTATCTGCGTCCGAGAGCACCGGCAACTCAGTATCTCCCAGGAACTCCTCCATCTCTGCTTGTTCAGGGCTATGACGCGATTTATATAGATCCCTATAAAATTCTACAAATGTTTTATTAATTACCCTAGGATCTGAAGAGATATCCCCCTCCTTTGTTTTGATCATGGGGATTGTTGAAGAAGGCGAATTAGTTTTGGCCAACAAGGCCAACATCCGGCCCACTCTTTTGCCTTCTTCAAAACTCCTCTGCCTCTGAAAAACCTTCCTATTCTCTGCTCTTCTAATTTCTTCCTTTTTGTATTTTTGTTGTTTCAATACCCAGTCTTCCCGGTTTTCATTTGTTGGGTCTAGTACATACTTTCTTTCTGACTCCCGAACCTCTTCCCTAATAAGCTCTCCCCTCGCCCTTGTTTGTTTCTTTATTTTGGATATCTGTTGGATCAAGAGCCCTCTGAGGTATGCTTTTAAGGCGTCCCAAATCACACCCTCCGAGGCAGTACCGGTGTTAAATTCAACAAATTCTCTCAATTTTAAACTAATTTCCTCTCTATTCCCCAGTAAGTCCAACCATGCTGGGTTAACTGACCACAATCTCCGACCCCCATCCTCCTGCATGGTTATTATCATTGTCAGTGGCGAGTGATCGGACACCCCCCTTGGACGATATTCAATACTATTTATTAAGGGCTGGGCTTCCTGGTTACCAATGGCCATATCAATACGGGATAGGGTATGGTGGGTCGCTGAGAAGCAGGAATATTCCTGACTATTAGGATTGCGCGCTCTCCACATATCACACCACCCAACCTCCTCCAAAAACTGTGCCAACCTTCCCACCGACCCTCCACCACCACTAACCCCAGGAGGGAACCTATCTAATCTGCTATCAAGGACAGTATTAAAGTCCCCTACTATAATAACTGGGACCTCTCTTTTATCTTCCAAAAACTCAAGCAGCAGGGACAATATCTCCATTTTGAATGGTGGAGGAATATATAAGTTTGCTATGACAAAAGATCTGCCCTCAATTAAACAATGCAAAAAAATAAAACAGCCCAATCTATCAATGCTGACATCCCTGCAGGAAAACGTCAACCCCTTCCTAATCAGTATACTCACTCCCCTCGAGTAGGAGGAGTACACTGAATGATATTGTATCTGAAATTTATTATTTTTAATTAATAATTTAGTCTCGCTGGTCAAGTGCGTTTCCTGCAAGCATATCACCTCAGCAGCACAAGCATCTAACTCCTGGAATACAGTGGCTTTTTTCACATAATCGCTCATCCCCCTAATATTCCAGGAGCTTAAACCAAATGTTCTAGGCTTCATTCAACCTTGTACATCAATAAATACCCACTATGCAAATACCAGGGTATAGTTACCCTTTTACTTATACAATGGAAAGTCACGGCTAAAAATTGACACTGTTCCACGCCAGTACTTTTTTGAAGAAATACCAAAGAAAACATTTCCCAACTCTTGTTCTGCTTTACCACGTGTGCCCACATACCCCTTTTGCTTTTGTGCTTCCAATCCTCAATAGTCCTGCCTGCCACCCTCAGTGCTATTATTATGGGAAGGGAAGCGAGCGGCTCCGAGGGACCTATACCCCCACACCCCTCCCTCCCACCTCCGTCCACAACAGTGTCGTTAACCCTACTAAATTTTGTAAACTTTAAGTATTTACACTTCATTTCATTTATCTTCAACACATTTTTTAACAGTGCTCTGTGCGATTTTACCTTACTTTTTGCAACTGTGGAACCCCCTACTTTAAATAATCCCTTCTCCCCCCCCCCTGTGCCTCACTTGGCATGCCCTAGGGGCCTTCCTTGTGACCTTACTACTCCCCTCACCCCACTTCACCCACCACCCCTCTCTCCACCCTCCCCACCCACCACCCCCCTCCCCCCTCCCCCCCAATAGACCCATCAACCCAAGGGTTAGAAGAACCCTCGTCACCACACTAAACATTTCTTTCACTCTTCACTTCAACCACCCTACTCTCTCCCTCCCAACCCCTAATACTGCCGCGCAGCCCAGAAAGGAAAAAAAAAAAAAAAACACATTTATAAGTTCCTTTTGTTCTCTTCAAACCAGTCCGTGGCTCCTTTGACCGTTTCGAAAAAACGGGTAGTCCCTAAAGCCTCAATACGCAATCGTGCTGGATACAATAGCGCATATGAAATGTTGTGTTTCCGTAAGGTGCGCTTAATGTCCAAAAAACCTGCTCTTCTCCTTTGTAATTCCGGGGAGTAATCTGGATAAATCGAAACCTTTGCACCGTTGAAAAGGACATCTCCTTTTTCTCTGGATTTTTGCATTAAGTTCAGCTTATCTTTATAATTAAAAAATCTGATTATCATTGGTCTTGGGCCGTCTCCTGAATATACTGGTCTGGTAGGGACTCTGTGGGCTCGCTCAATAGAAAAAAAATGTGAAAAAGCCTCTACCCCAAAGATTTCTTTAAGCCATTTTTCCATAAATTCTTCAGGGCGGGGGCCCTCAACTTTCTCGGGGAGACCCATCACTCTTGCGTTTTGTCTTCGCGACCTATTCTCCCATTCATCCATTTTGAGCTTGTTAGCCTCTAACTGAGCTTGCATTTTCTTAAACTCCTGCCGCAGTGGGGATACGGTGTCTTCTACTTGGCTAACCCTTTCCTCCACACATTTAATTCTCTCCACTGTTTGCTGGATTTCTTGTTTAATATTGCCAAATTCCTCACTTAGGGTTTTCAGCTCTTCCCACATCCCACTTATTGAACTCCTACAAGCATTTATAGCGCATAGTATCTCTTTTAAAGTGGGATATTGTTCACTGGCTACAGCTGCGTTGGGGCTACTATCCCCTATTCCTCCCAGGGGCTCCCTCTCCGGACTTTTTTTATTCGCTGTTCTTGTGCTAGCCACCGGGATATCGGGACCTTTCCCCAAGCTTTTTCTGTCCCCAGAGCCCCCCGCTGACATCTTCCCCGCAGGCGGCTGATTATTTTTGGCTGGGGACTGCGTGGTACTGTGGGCAAATTTTTCCAGCTTTGCCGCAGCAGCTACTGCGGTTGCATTTAGGGACCCCTTCTCCTTCTCTTTGGCTGAACGGGTAGCTTGAACAGGCATATTATCCTGGGGATGATGATGCTGATCTTCCCCCTTCTTCTTAGTCATAGCCACCCAGGACACTTTTAGGAAGTTTGTAACCCTCCAGCCTAACCAGTCCAACAAACAGTCCCTTCACGCTTTAAGAGTCCAAGCCTCTAAGATAACAAGAGATGAGCTCCCGATTCCCTCTTTTAACACAGAGTCAATACACTATGCTTTTATATATAGATCAGGTTTTTTACCTGTCTTTAGCTGGCTTCAAGGATGTCTGCCGGTCTTTTGTCAGGGACTCTGCAGGTAAACCATCCAGCTCCACCGTCCTCCATTCAATATAGCCATCTTTTCCTCAGCCGTTCTCCAGCCACCATATCTCCACCGCTCTCTCCTGTGTCTGTCTCTGGGTTAGCTCTCTCAACTTTCCTTAATCAGCCTCCCGCAGTGTCTGTGAGCTGTCACCAGTCAACATTCCACAGCCGTACTTGTACACAGCGGAGGCACTGTGTCCAGGTTTCCCTTCGGCTTCCCCTCGGAGCTCTGCTCAGCAAAATCACCCGGCAGTCAGCTGACCACAGACAGCTGATCCTTCCTAGGCTCTCCTCCTCTCCTCTCTTATCTCCCCACAAGTCAGGATGCCGGTCGGGGAGCCGATAACACCGATGGTAACCTGTGGGAGCCTTGGGGCATAAGCAGGATTCGGGCGGATTCACAGGGCGCACACACAGCTGCCATGGTCCCCACTTCACCGCGCTGGAGCAGCATCGGAGCCGGGGCCGGGAGAGAGCACACACACACCGCTCACACCTGCATCCGGTCACGCCCCCCCATATATATTGGAATTTCTAGACATCTGTTTCTAAAAACGAACTCCCCTGTTAGCATTGAACACAGGATGTATAGGTAGGATGTTTTGCAAACTGAATAGCTGATGCAAGGAAGTGAGAAACCGTAAACGTCACTGACTATAGCAAGCCTTTAGGATGCTGAATATGGAAATGTTTTAAGATGTGTTAAGTTTTTTAAAAGTAAATGTATTGTGATGTAATTGCTAGCATAAATATGCTGCCAACACCTATAGACGACATACTTGACTTCCTGGCATTAGTCGGGGTTGGGTGTCTCTCACTGTGGCGAGAATTTAAAAAGTTTGTTTTCCAGAAGTCTTTTGTCCAGAGTTATCCTTGGTTTCCCAAAGGGGTTTTACCGCTTCATCTCTGGTGCATTGGCCAGGAAACCAGGTGTGACTTGCTGTGCGTGACAAGGTGGCATTCCACCATACGACCTACATGGATTTGGTCCAGAGCCAGTCTCTTGGGTTGCTGCACTGTCTGAGGCACCCTAGATCATATTTATCTAGGAGGCTGTGCTACAGCTCACTTAACCTACTCAGGTGAGGTCTCTGGTTTTTGATTTGGGATAACAGTCAGATAGGACCTCTCAACATAGGGAAGGGGAGCCTGATCATCTCCTGGGAGTAAAACCCAAATGGATGATAGAGCGTCTCGGATAGACCTCATTCAGTCAGCAATTTGGAATAAAAGTCAGATGGGACCTCTCATAGTTATATAGTTACATAGTTAGTCGGGTTGAAAGAAGACACAAGTCCATCTAGGTCAACCAAAAAAAAAATACAATCCCATATACACAATCCTTCACCCACAGTTAATCCAGAGGAAGGCAAAAAACCCCAGCAAAGCATGCTCCAATTTGCTACAGCAGGGGAAAAATTCCTTCCTGATCCCCCGAGAGGCAATCAGATTTGACCTGGATCAACTTTACCTATAAATGCTAGTACCCAGTTATATTATGTACATTTAGGAAAGAATCTATGCAGCTGTACACCGGGAAATGTCAAGACCAAGGATGGGAAGTGGATCAGGAGGAGCGAGTGGTAATGGATTTGACTCAAGGAATATTACATTCTGGAAGAAATATCACTTGTGATAATTTCTTCACGATCCTGCAGTTAGCTAAAAATTTACTGGAGAAGAATATCACAGTTGTTGGAACAATTCGTAAAAACAAAAAAGAACTGCCCCAAGAATTCGTGACCAAAAAAAAACGAAATGTCTACTCTACTCTGTTTGATTTCCAGAAAAATGTGATGATTGCATTATACTGTCCCAAGAAAAACAAAGTTGTTACCTTCTTGAGCTCTATGCATTCCCAACCTACTGTTCAAAACAGAGAAGACAAAAAACAGAGATAATTCAGTCATAGAAGGAGACAAAAGGAGGCGTTGATACGTTGGATCAGATGGTTCGTACTTACAGTACTAAACGAATGACCAGCAGATGGCCAATGGTTATATTTTATAACATGTTTGATGTTAGTGCTATCAGCGCCTACATTATCTGAATATCGCTAAAACCAGACAGGAATGCAATTAAATGACACAAAAGGAAGGTTTTTCTCACACATCTTGGGAAAGCACTGACTGGAGTATCTGAGGGGACTGACGTTCCTCAGACTTCTACCTCAGAAGAATCACCAAGAAAGAAAGCAGTATCTGACCTAACAGTAAAGACAGAAAAATTTGAACAGTGTGTTATGTGTGCACAAAATAAGTATGTCAAGAGCATCTGAAAGTGGTGTGTTTGAACTGTGAACAGTGATTTTTCATCATATTAGCATAACTTTTCTAACTACCTATGCCCTACACCTACATATCAAAATGTCATGTTTCTCTCAATTGGCAATTTCTTTATAATTTTTATCGTTATCTGTAAATCTATGTGCAAAATAATATAAGACGAAATGCTCTTCGTAGTTAGTGCTCAAAATATGGAAAATACACTTTATTGTCACCAAATGAGTAAGCAGTGCTTAGTATTTAAAATTGTGGTAAAACAGCGCTGATCCAAATGAAAGAAGAATACTCCAATAGTGTAATACCGCTTGTAAAACACTTTTATTTAATACAATTAAAAATTTACACTCACACTTTGCAAGTGTCAAGCACGACACTAGGGATTTCAGGTAGGAGGAAGAAAAAGAGACAACTAGGGACCGGCATTTTTAATCTCAGCAATGTTATTTTAACGGAAGAGGAACTTAAGGTATTGGATTTAGGATTGAATTTTATACCTCATGTAAACATGGAAACATTTATTACATATATTGACTTACAAAAGTTCACTAGAAAGTTGAATTTTAACAACAGTAAGCATAATCCACAGTATTTACATAGTGGTTTAAAAATTGCATCCACCTTTAATCCTATAAATAAAAATAATTAATTTTTGGAAGTTTTTAAGGTCATGGTTGAACATGACATTAAAGATATAAAAATTAATAACAAATACAGAACTCCGAAAGATATAGAGGAAGGTTAGAAAATTAGAGAAGCGAAAAGACATCGTAATAAGAGCAGCCGATAAAGGAGGAGCTATCGTTAGTTTGAACAAACAGGACTATGAGGGAGAAATGTCAAGATTATTATCAGCCACATACACATATATAAAAAACTTGGAGTTAATCCTACCAAAAAGTTGAAATGTCAACTCAAAATGATAATAGAAAAGGGTAAAGAGGCAGGCATTCTTAAGGACAAAGAAGCTAAATATCTAGTTCCTAAAGAACCCCGAGTCTCCACGGTTTATTATCTCCCAAAAATTCACAAGGATGCACAGAAAACTCCTGGGAGACCTATTGTTAGAGGGATTATTTCGTTTTTTTTAAGGATAGGAGAGTACATAGATTATTTTTTACAGGAGATTGTTATAGCTAATGACTCATATCTCAAAGATAGTGGTGAATTAATTAAAATATTGAATTCTAACGCATACAAAGAGGGTTGCCATCTGGTCACAGTGGATGTAAATTCGCTTTACACCAGTATCAACTAAAAAGATGCGTTGTTAACTGTGAAATGGGCATGGAAAGAAAAAAAACAAGATAAACAGCAAACAAAGAAAATTCATTCTTGAACTTCTCGAATTTGCAATGACAATTAATTATTTCTGGTACAAAGGCAACTTCTTCCAGCAACTGAAGGGAGTTGCCATGGGAGCCAATTATGCTCCCAGTGTGGCCAATTTGGTGTTGGCTAAGTGTGAAGCAGAAAATATACACCATAGAAGAGGTGGTGCTATACAAGCGCTACATAGATGACATTATACTTATTTGGGAAGGCCCATCCGCTAATATGGAGAGTTTTTTAGAACGTTTGGACCGTAATTATTATGGCCTCGGTTTTACGGGTGAATGGAGCCTGGACCAAGCGAAATTTTTGGATATAATTTTATTTAAAAAGAAAGGGAAAATACTTCCAAAAACATATTTCAAAGACACAGCTCGCAATTGCTACATACCAACGATGAGCTGTCACCACAAAAAATGAATATACAACACTCCCAGTAGACAGTTCACCATACGTAGGAATTGTGTATTAGAATCAGATTATACTCACCAGACCAACAAACTAATAGAAAGATTCGTTGAAAAAGGTTTCAAACATACATTCCTATTAGCTGAAAGAGAAAGGAATTTTTCCAAAAATAGACACAAACTTTTAAACACAAAATAGCAAAAGACACATGATGGCCTTGCTCTAAGTTTTATTACAGTTTACGACAGACAATCAAAGGATATGAAAAGAGTAATACGTAAACATTGGCCTATTCTTTTGAAGGACGATGTTCTAAATAAAATACTGCCCTCTCATGTGAAGTTTATTTATTAAAAAAATAATGCTATACGTGGGAATCTTGTAAAGAACATCATTGACCCACCCAAAAAAGGTGAAGATGTTTGGAAATTTGGAAGGCTTCTTTAGTTACATAGTTACATAGTAGGTGAGGTTGAAAAAAGACACAAGTCCATCAAGTCCAACCTATGTGTGTGATTATATAACAGTATTACATTCAGGGCTTTTTTTCAGGGGGAACTTGGTGGAACTCAGTTCCACCACCTCTGGCTCAGACCCTTTGGTGCTTGCTCACCACAATCACTTGTAAACACAGAAGTTTGGTTTCTATGTTTACAAGTGACAGCTCTGCACTCTGTGTGTAACCCCTATGAACTCTGCACTCTGTATGTAATGCAATCCTGATATTTAATGCCCCTTTAAGACCCTTCTACTGTTTGTGAAATATGACCACACCCACTATTTGATGTGATTTGGAGGATGTGTGTGGGGGGAGGGGTTTTGGGGGGTCGTGGTTGAGTTCCAGCACCTATTGTTTGAGAAAAAAAGCCCTGATTACATTATATATCCCTGTATGTTATGGTCATTCAGGTGCTTATCTAATAGTTTTTTGAAACTCTCGATGCTCCCCGCGGAGACTACCGCCTGTGGAAGGAAATTCCAAATCCTTGCCGCTCTTACAGTAAAGAACCCTCTACGTAGTTTAAGGTTAATCCTCTTTTCTTGAGTGGCCACGTGTCTTGTTAAACTCCCTTCAGCGAAAAAGTTTTATCCCTATTGTGGGGTCGCCAGTATGGTATTTGTAAATTGAAATCATATCCCTTCTCAAGTGTCTCTTCTCCAGAGAGAATAAGTTTAGTGCTTGCAACCTTTCCTCATAACTAATATCCTCCAGACCCTTTATTAGCTTTGTTGCCCTTCTTTGTACTCGCTCCATTTCCAGTACATCCTTCCTGAGGACTGGTGCCCAGAACTGGACAGCATTATCTAGGTGCGGCCGGACCAGAGTCTTGTAGAGAAGAATTATCGTTTTATCTCTGGAGTTGATCCCCTTTTTAATGCATGCCAATGTTCTGTTTGCTTTGTTAGCAGCAGCTTGGCATTGCATGCCACTGCTGAACCTATCATCTACTAGGACCCCCAGGTCCTTTTCCATCCTAGATTCCCCCAGAGGTTCTCCCCCAGTGTATAGATTGCATTCATATTTTTGCCACCCAAATGCATTATTTTACATTTTTTTACATTAAACCTTATTTGCCACGTAGTTGTAGTTTAGATGCAACAAATGTAAGGCATGTAGGAATACAAAGAAAGGAAGGTAGAAAAAAATAGATTTTTCTTCATTTGTTGATGGGAAACATCACAAAATTAAATCCCTGATCACTTGTGACTCCACCCATGTGGTATATGTACTGGAAAGTCCTTGCCGGAAACAAAACGTGGGTAGGACTACAAGAAAACTAAAGACAAGGATCAATGAACATGTCAGCAATATAGTAAAAGGATTTAAAAAACATAGTGTGTCACAACACTTTAAATTGAAACATAATAGCAATCATAGACAGCTTCTTTTTTATGGATCGATAGAATTTTTGGACATTGGAGGGGGTCAGATATGTTGAATATCACGAAGATATGTTGGTATCAAGAAGAGAAACCCAGTGGGTATACAGATTGGGGTCTCTACAGCCCCGTGAACTCAACAGAGATATAGATTTAAATTGTTTTTAACCAATTTTTAATTATACAGTGCCTTGCAAAAGTATTCGGCCCCCTTGAACTTTTCAACCTTTTGCCACATTTCAGGCTTCAAACATAAAGATATAAATTTTTTATTTTTTGTGAATAATCACCAACAAGTGGGACACAATTGTGAAGTGGAACGAAATCTATTGGATATTTTAAACTTTTTTAGCAAATAAAAAACTGAAAAGTGGTGCGTGCAAAATTATTCGGCCCCTTTACTTTCAGTGCAGCAAACTCACTCCAGAAGTTCAGCGAGGATCTCTGAATGATCCAATGTTATCCTAAATGACTGATGGTGATAAATAGAATCCACCTGTGTGTAATCAAGTCTCTGTATAAATGCACCTGCTCTGTGATAGTCTCAGGGTTCTGTTGAAAGCGCAGAGAGCATCATGAAGACCAAGGAACACACCAGGCAGGTCCGTAATACTGTTGTGGAGAAGTTTAAAGCCGGATTTGGATACAAAAAGATTTCCCAAGCTTTAAACATCCCAAGGAGCACTGTGCAAGCGATCATTTTGAAATGGAAGGAGTATCAGACCACTGCAAATCTACCAAGACCTGGCTGTCCCTCTAAACTTTCAGCTCAGACAAGGAGAAGACTGATCAGAGATGCAGCCAAGAGGCCCATGATCACTCTGGATGAACTGCAGAGAACTACAGCTGAGGTGGGAGAGTCTGTCCATAGGACAACAATCAGTCGTACACTGCACAAATCTGGCCTTTATGGAAGAGTGGCAAGAAGAAAGCCATTCTCAAAGATATCCATAAAAAGTCTCGTCTAAAGTTTGCCACAAGCCACCTGGGAGACACACCAAACATGTGGAAGAAGGTGCTCTGGTCCGATGAAACCAAAATCGAACTTTTTGGCCACAATATGTTTGGCGTAAAAGCAACACAGCTCATCACACTCAACACACCATCCCCACTGTCAAACATGGTGGTAGCAGCATCATGGTTTGGGCCTGCTTTTCTTCAGCAGGGACAGGGAAGATGGTTAAAATTGAGGGAAGATGGATGCAGCCAAATACAGGACCATTCTGGATGAAAACCTGTTGGAGTCTGCAAAAGACCTGAAACTGGGACGGAGATTTATCTTCCAACAAGACAATGATCCCAAACATACAGCAAAATCTACAAAGGAATGGTTCACAAATAAACGTATCCAGGTGTTAGAATGGCCAAGTCAAAGTCCAGACCTGAATCCAATCGAGAATCTGTGGAAAGAGCTGAAAACTGCTGTTCACAAACGCTCTCCATCCAACCTCACTGAGCTCAAGCTGTTTTGCAAGGAAGAATGGGCAAGAATTTCAGTCTCTCGATGTGCAAAACTGATAGATACATACCCCAAGCGACTTGCAGCTGTAATCGCAGCAAAAGGTGGCTCTACAAAGTATTAACGCAAGGGGGCCGAATAATTTTGCACGCCCCACTTTTCATTTTTTTATTAGTTAAAAAAGTTTCAACAATCCAATAGATTTCATTCCACTTCACAATTGTGTCTCACTTGTTGGTGATTCTTCACAAAAAATAAAAATTTTATATCTTTATGTTTGAAGCCTGAAATGTGGCAAAAGGTTGAAAAGTTCAAGGGGGCCGAATACTTTCGCAAGGCACTGTAGATTATATTTTAAGTTGAATCAGTTTATGAGGATCCCTCTTTTTTACAATAATATTAAGACAATTTTCCTACCACTTACCGATATCAACTTTAAAATATTGTATGGTGGTAGTCTAGAATTACCCTTTATGGTTGACGTATGTTTCTTTTAATAAACCTCTTTGTTTAGACGAGCACCAGTATGTTGCCATCGCTCAGTTTTTATGCAATATCAACATTTATATAAGTGTAGGGTGGTAGTCTAGAGTTACCCTTTAGAGTGAACATATGTTCCTTTAGAACTTTTTTCTTTTCCGTTGAGTGCATACCCTGTGACAATACGATAATTAGTCACGGTGAGTTGTGGGACAAAAACAATGAATAGATGATAATAAGATCTTAATTTGTGTAGTCTAGAATCTATAACAATGTATAATAGATTGTTTTGTTGTTAAGATTTTTAGATGTTTGCATAAAATCATTGCTTAGGGTTGTTTATCAACTACTGGGTGGCTGGCCCATACATAAAATGGAGTGTTAGGGTTCAGGAGTTCTGCCACCCCGGGAGGATGTTGTATAATGAAACGCGTAGGACAGGGTCAGGACACTGACGCCAAACAACTGTCTAGGATTGTCCTCGCAGATAGACCACAGCGGCTGAAGACCATTTGGATACATTTCTATGCCTGAAATCCCTAGTGTCGGGTCTGACACTTGCAAAGTGTGAGTGTAAATTTTTAATTGATTTAAATAAAAGTGTTTTACAAGCAGTATCACACTGTTGGAGCATTCTTCTTCCCTCGCATGTATATATATATATATATATATATATATATATATATCATGGCATGATTTATTGGAGATGACCTGGTTTACTTGCTAACGAATACCTCTGATACCTCAAGCATTGATTGCAAAAAAGGCGCAACTGCTGGTTTATAATTTGACCAGCTATTGGATCTGGTGAGTTAGTTTGGTATGGCTGGTGGAGGATCACACATTTTTTGGGTGTAACTGTCACAGTTTTTATCAGCATACAAGTCTTCACTGCATGGCACTGTTGCGGATTGATGTTTGAAGAACTGTCTTTATACATATTTTTTATTGATCAGTTCCACGTAATTTATTTTTTGATTGACTCATATATGCACTATATTTTTTTATGTATTTTACATTTTTTGGAATACATTATTATGGACATTTTTTTTTTCACAAAAATGAATTTGTTTGAATGTATATGTTGTTGATTCACAAGCACTTGTTGCACTTTAATGTTTTGTATATATTTCAAATGTGTGTGTATTATGAATTGGGTATAGATTATATGTTTTGAATGATTCTCCTCACCATTAGATACACATAGATACTCTATCAGTTGGATCGGCACTGTTTTACCACAATACTAGTTTTTTGGTCCTGACATTAATTAGATCAGCTGCGATCCATAAGCTGTAAATCACTACAACTCTCTGTTTAGGAATCTTTGGCGCTATACTGCATTTTTGTTTTCTATTGCTTAGTATTTCATGGTTATTTAATATTTTACTAGTTAAAATTATAATCAAAATTCATAATTACACTGTTTCACAATAAAAATAATTATGCTAAATGTGCAAGGTTGTACAAAAAAAAGCAAGTAGACCGAGGGTTAAAGTGGTTGTAAACCCTGTTAAACCACTTTTACCTACAGGTAAGCCTATACCTATAATAAGGCTTGTGATAAGAAACGGTGTTCAAGTGCCGCGCAACAAGGCACTAAGATAACCCCCCACTGCGCTTATGGACGAAATCGAACAAATAATAAATGATTTTTAAAGCTGCCAACTAGTGTAAAAAATATATAATGAAATAAACGATCTCCTAATAGAAGTAGAAATAGCAGATTAATTGAATATGATGTGAAAGTGAGTCAGTGTAAATTGAATAGGAAAGGTGATAAACCACTCACTAATGATAGTAAAGAAATATAGTGATAATCCAATAAACCCTCCCGTTCGCAGGTGGGGATCTAAATAATCACATAGTGGTATAAAGTAAATAAGCAAATAAATGGTGACAATAGTTCATAAAAATTGAATAATATGATGAAAAAAATCAAAATGGATGAAACAAAGTCCATGCAAGATGTTCAGTGTCAATAAAGTGAGTGAAGCAACTTTTCATGCAATAAATCGTCTTCCACCATACCATCCGTGACTGTGATCCACTCTTATGGAGCTGCACTCACCGGAAAGATTTGCCTTTCATTCTCATGCTCGGCCAATAAGCAGAAATATAGCCTCCCGGGGGCTAACCGAAGTGAATGAAATCATGTTTGCAGCAGATGAAGTCCTTCAATCAGCAGCAGTGCTCATCAAGCATATCCACATGAAAAAAATAATACTTCCCATAGTGTGATACCGTATAAAACATTTATTTAAAAAGCATTCTCAAACCTTCAATCATTGTACTCACACTTTTAAATTAAAAACAAGGCATGAGTGAATAACTTCATGTGACACGGTTGTGGTGTTGTATAATGGTCACGGCAGACCCGGGATGCAGTGTTAACCTCACCCTTATCCCCTTGTTGGATCCTCAGCAGCGCGAGGAGGTTTCCGCCGACCCGTGAACAGCACACACAGCTCAGCACAAAACGTCACACGTTAATCTAGGATGATAGGTTGCCGTACAGCCACGCCTCCAATCCAATCCTGTGAAGAAGTCAACGTGATGAATATCTCCTAAAGTTTGTACAGTTTAGGAGATATTCTCTGTATCCGCATGTAGCCGTGCAGTGACTGGTATTTATAACCACGTTAATCCCCCTCTTCTCAAGAGAAAATAGATTCAGTTCCTCCAATCTTTCCTCATAGCTGAGCTCCTCCAAGCCACTTATGAGTTTGGTTACTCTTCTCTGCACTTTCTCCAGTGCCCTGATATCCTTTTTGAGAACTTGTGACCAAAACTGAACTGCATATTCCAGATGAGGTCTTACTCATGATTTGTACAGGGGCAAAATGATATCTCTCGCTCTGGAGTCCATACCTCTCTTAATACAAGAAAGGACTTTTCATGCTTTGGAAACTGCAGCTTGGCATTGCATGCTATTATTGAGCTTATGATCTACCAAAACCCCCAGTTCCTTCACCACCATTGATTCCCCCAGTTGCACTACCCTTAGTATGTATGATGCATGCATATTCTAAGCCTCCAAGTGCATAACTTTACATTTATCAACATTAAACCTCATTTGCCACTTAGTTGCCCAATTATACAGTGCATTGAGGTCGGCTTTTAAATTGGAGACCTCCTGTAAGGACATTATTCCACTGCATAGCTTAGTGTCATCTACAAAGACAGAAATGTTATTTTTAATCCCAGACCCTATATCATTTATAAAGATATTAAAAAGTAAGGGTCCCAACACTGAACCTTGGGGTACACCACTGATAACCTTAGACCATTCAGAGTAATGCCCCGTACACACGGTCGGACTTTGTTCGGACATTCCGACAACAAAATCCTAGGATTTTTTCCGACGGATGTTGGCTCAAACTTGTCTTGCATACACACGGTCACACAAAGTTGTCGGAAAATCCGATCGTTCTAAACGCGGTGACGTAAAACACGTACATCGGAAATATAAACGGGGCAGTGGCCAATAGCTTTCATCTCTTTATTTATTCTGAGCATGCGTGGCACTTTGTCTGTCGGATTTGCCTACACACGATCGGAATTTCCGACAACGGATTTTGTTGTCGGAAAATTTAATATCCTGCTCTCAAACTTTGTGTGTCGGAAAATCCGATGGAAAATGTGTGATGGAGCCTACACACGGTCGGAATTTCCGACTACAAGGTCCTATCACATATTTTCCGTCGGAAAATCCGACCGTGTGTACGGGGCATAAGAGTCATTAACCATCTCTCAACCTATTCAAAGGAAGGGGAGCCTGATCCCAGGGGGAAAACCCAAGTGGATGATAGAGCATCTCGGGTAGACCTCAGTAAGTCAGTAATTTTTGGGTGGCAGAGTTTGGTGTGAATTGTGATTGTGTGAGGCGTTGCACAGCAGCGAAGCGAGTGTGGCTTCTGTGTTGGCATATTTCATGTGTGTTTATAGGCAGATGAATATCATACATTTAGTTATAAAATATAAGTCTCAGCCTATGGCTGTGAGTTCCAAACCAGGGTTGAGAATATTTATGTTTGTACTGATTTAACCACTTGCCGACCGCCTCACGCCTATATACGTGAGCAGAGCGGCACGGGCAGGCAAAATCACGTACCTGAAACGTGATTGCCTTCCCGCGGGTGGGGGGTCCGATCGGACCCCCCCCCGGTGCCAGCTGCGGTCGGCATTTGGTTGGAAGCGATGGGAGACGAGGGGGAGGCCATCCGATCGTGGCCCCCCCCTCGCGATCGCTCCCAGCCAATGACAAACATCCCCTGCCTCTGTATAGTACACAGAGGCAGAGGATGTGATGTCATCTCTCCTCGGCTCGGGAGTTTCCGTTCCAGCGCCGAGGGGAGATGACATGTAAGTGCACCAACACTCACACACACACAGTAGAACATGCCAGGCATACCTTACACCCCCGATCCCCCCCCGATCGCCCCCCGATCCCCCCCCAATCACCCCCCCCCTGTCACAAACTGACACCAAGCAGGTTTTTTTTTTTTTTTGTTTTTTTTTTCCTGATTACTGCATAGTGTCAGTTTGTGACAGTTAGCAGTGTTAGGGTAGTGACTGTTACCCCCCTGTAGGTCTAGGGTACCCCCCTTACCCCCCCTAATAAAGTTTTAACCCCTTGATCACCCCCCCTCACCAGTGTCGCTAAGCGATCATTTTTCTGATCGCTGTATTAGTGTCGCTGGTGACGCTAGTTAGGGACGTAAATATTTAGGTTCGCCGTCAGCGTTTTATAGCGACAGGGACCCCCATATACTACCGAATAAATGTTTTAACCCCTTGATTGCCCCCTAGTTAACCCTTTCACCACTGATCACCGTATAACCGTTACAGGTGACGCTGGTTAGTTTGTTTATTTTTTATAGTGTCAGGGCACCCGCCGTTTATTACCAAATAAAAGTTTAGCCCCCTGTAGGTCTAGGGTACCCCCCTTACCCCCCCTAATAAAGTTTTAACCCCTTGATTACCCCCTGTCGCCAGTGTCGCTAAGCGATCATTTTTCTAATCGCTGTATTAGTGTCGCTGGTGACGCTAGTTAGGGACGTAAATATTTAGGTTCGCCGTCAGTGTTTTATAGCGACAGGGACCCCCATATACTATCTAATAAATGTTTTAACCCCTTGATGGCCCCCTAGTTAACCCTTTTACCACTGATCACCGTATAACCGTTACGGGTGACGCTGGTTAGTTTGTTTATTTTTTATAGTGTCAGGGCACCCGCCGTTTATTACCGAAAAAAGGTTTAGCCCCCTGATCGCCCGGCGGTGATATGCGTCGCCCTAGGCAGCGTCAGATTAGCACCAGTACCGCGAACACCCATGCACGCACCGTACACGCACCATACACCTCCCTTAGTGGTATAGTATCTGAACGCATCAATATCTGATCCGATCAGATCTATACTGGCGTCCCCAGCAGTTTAGGGTTCCCAAAAACGCAGTGTTAGCGGGATCAGCCCAGATACCTGCTAGCACCTGCGTTTTGCCCCTCCGCCCGGCCCAGCCCAGTCCAGCCCACCCAAGTGCAGTATCGATCGATCACTGTCACTTTTTTTGTAGCGTTTTGGTGAACTGGCAAGCACCAGCGGCCTAGTACACCCCGGTCGTAGTCAAACCAGCACTGTAACACTTGGTGACCTGGCGAGTCCCATAAGTGCAGTTCAAGCTGGTGAGGTGGCAAGCACAAGTAGTGTCCCGCTGCCACCAAAAAGACAAACACAGGCCCGTCGTGCCCATAGTGCCCTTCCTGCTGCATTCGCCAATCCTAATTGGGAACCCACCGCTTCTGCAGCGCCTGTACTTCCCCCATTCACATCCCCAACCAAATGCAGTCGGCTGCATGAGAGGCATTTATATATCCTCCCAAGTACCCCTACCCAACGAACCCCCCCAAAAAAGATGTTGTGTCTGCAGCAAGCGCGGATATAGGCGTGACACCCGCTATTATTGTCCCTCCTGTCCTGACAATCCTGGTCTTTGCATTGGTGAATGTTTTGAACGCTACCATTCACTAGTTGAGTATTAGCGTAGGGTACAGCATTGCACAGACTAGGCACACTTTCACAGGGTCTCCCAAGATGCCATCGCATTTTGAGAGACCCGAACCTGGAAGCGGTTACAGTTATAAAAGTTACAGTTACAAAAAAAAAGTGTAAAAAAAAAAAAAAACACAAACAAAAATAAAAAAAAATAGTTGTCGTTTTATTGTTCTCTCTCTCTATTCTCTCTCTCTTGTTCTGCTCTTTTTTACTGTATTCTATTCTGCAATGTTTTATTGTTATTATGTTTTATCATATTTGCTTTTCAGGTATGCAATTTTTTATACTTTACCGTTTACTGTGCTTTATTGTTAACCATTTTTTTGTCTTCAGGTACGCCATTCACGACTTTGAGTGGTTATACCAGAATGATGCCTGCAGGTTTAGGTATCATCTTGGTATCATTCTTTTTAGCCAGCGGTCGGCTTTCATGTAAAAGCAATCCTAGCGGCTAATTAGCCTCTAGACTGCTTTTACAAGCAGTGGGAGGGAATGCCCCCCCCCACCGTCTTCCGTGTTTTTCTCTGGCTCTCCTGTCTCAACAGGGAACCTGAGAATGCAGCCGGTGATTCAGCCAGCTGACCATAGAGCTGATCAGAGACCAGAGTGGCTCCAAACATCTCTATGGCCTAAGAAACCGGAAGCTACGAGCATTTTATGACTTAGATTTCGCCGGATGTAAATAGCGCCATTGGGAAATTGGGGGAGCATTTTATCACACCGATCTTGGTGTGGTCAGATGCTTTGAGGGCAGAGGAGAGATCTAGGGTCTAATAGACCCCAATTTTTTCAAAAAAGAGTACCTGTCACTACCTATTGCTATCATAGGGGATATTTACATTCCCTGAGATAACAATAAAAATGATTTAAAAAAAAAAAATGAAAGGAACAGTTTAAAAATAAGATAAAAAAGCAAAAAAATAATAAAGAAAAAAAAAAAATAAATAAAAAGCACCCCTGTCCCCCCTGCTCTCGCGCTAAGGCGAACGCAAGCGGCGGTCTGGCGTCAAATGTAAACAGCAATTGCACCATGCATGTGAGGTATCACCGCGAAGGTCAGATCGAGGGCAGTAATTTTAGCAGTAGACCTCCTCTGTAAATCTAAAGTGGTAACCTGTAAAGGCTTTTAAAGGCTTTTAAAAATGTATTAATTTTGTTGCCACTGCACGTTTGTGCGCAATTTTAAAGCATGTCATGTTTGGTATCCATGTACTCGGCCTAAGATCATCTTTTTTATTTCATCAAACATTTGGGCAATATAGTGTGTTTTAGTGCATTAAAATTTAAAAAAGTGTGTTTTTTCCCCAAAAAATGCGTTTGAAAATCGCTGCGCAAATACTGTGTGAAAAAAAAAAAATGAAACACCCACCATTTTAATCTGTAGGGCATTTGCTTTAAAATAATATATAATGTTTGGGGGTTCAAAGTAATTTTCTTGCAAAAAAAAATAATTTTTTTCATGTAATCAAAAAGTGTCAGAAAGGGCTTTGTCTTCAAGTGGTTAGAAGAGTGGGTGATGTGTGACATAAGCTTCTAAATGTTGTGCATAAAATGCCAGGACAGTTCAAACCCCCCCCAAATGACCCCATTTTGGAAAGTAGACACCCCAAGCTATTTGCTGAGAGTCATGTCGAGTCCATGGAATATTTTATATTGTGACACAAGTAGCGGGAAAGAGACAAATTTTTTTTTTTTTTTTTTTTTTTGCACAAAGTTGTCACTAAATGTTATATTGCTCAAACGTGCCATGGGAATATGTGAAATTACACCCCAAAATAAATTCTGTTGCTTCTCCTGAGTACGGGGATACCACATGTGTGGGACTTTTTGGGAGCCTAGCCGCGCACGGGACCCCGAAAACCAAGCACCGCCTTCAGGCTTTCTAAGGCCGTAAATTTTTGATTTCACTCTTCACTGCCTATCACAGTTTCGGAGGCCATGGAATGCCCAGGTGGCACAAACCCCCCCCCAAATTACCCCATTTTGGAAAGTAGACACCCCAAGCTATTTGCTGAGAGGTATAGTGAGTATTTTGCAGACCTCACTTTTTGTCACAAAGTTTTGAAAATTGAAAAAAGAAAAAAAAAATTTTTTTTCTGGTCTTTCTTCATTTTCAAAAACAAATGAGAGCTGCAAAATACTCACCATGCCTCTCAGCAAATAGCTTGGGGTGTCTACTTTCCAAAATGGGGTCATTTGGGGGGGGTTTGTGCCATCTTGGCATTTTATGGCCTTCAAAACTGTGATAGGTAGTGAGGAGTAAAATCAAAAATGTATGCCCTTAGAAATCCTGAAGGTGGTGCTGGGTTTTCGGGGCCCCGTACGCGGCTAGGCTCCCAAAAAGTGCCACACATGTGGTATCCCCGTACTCAGGAGAAGCAGCTGAATGTATTTTGGGGTGCAATTCCACATATGCCCATGGCCTGTGTGAGCAATATATCATTTAGTGACAACTTTTTGTAAATTTTTTTTTTTTTTTTTGTCATTATTCAATCACTTGGGACAAAAAAAAAAAATATTCAATGGGTTCAACATGCCTCTCAGCAATTTCCTTGGGGTGTCTACTTTCCAAAATGGGGTCATTTGGGGGGGTTTTGTACTGCCCTGCCATTTTAGCACCTCAAGAAATGACATAGGCAGTCATAAACTAAAAGCTGTGTAAATTCCAGAAAATGTACCCTAGTTTGTAGACGCTATAACTTTTGCGCAAACCAATAAATATACGCTTATTGACATTTTTTTTACCAAAGACATGTGGCCGAATACATTTTGGCCTAAATGTATGACTAAAATTTAGTTTATTGGATTTTTTTTATAACAAAAAGTAGAAAATATCATTTTTTTTCAAAATTTTCAGTCTTTTTCCGTTTATAGCGCAAAAAATAAAAACGGCAGAGGTGATCAAATACCATCAAAAGAAAGCTCTATTTGTGGGAAGAAAAGGACGCAAATTTCGTTTGGGTAGAGCATTGCATGACCGCGCAATTAGCAGTTAAAGCGACGCAGTGCCGAATTGTAAAAAGTGCTCTGGTCAGGAAGGGGGTAAATCCTTCCGGGGCTGAAGTGGTTAAAAGAGTCAAAAGAGAAAATATAAAGCATACAGTTTTATAAAGAGGTTGAAAATTCAGGAAATAAAAAAATGTTTTTTTGGTTTGGTTGTTGAGGCTTCTGACAACTATTGGTAAGTTTATGGAGTGTGTTGGGTACATATTACTAAGCCCATGCCAAATGCACTGTTTAATTGTAATTATATGTAGGAAAAGTGACATCACTACTAAATTACATGTATTTAATGGTACAAAAAAAAATGACTTGTGAAATTGCGGAAGCCAGTTTAGTTCAGTCGTTCTGAAACCACAAGGGAAGTGTGTAGATTCTTAGCTAAAGGTGTCAATTATGTTTTGCAAAAATGTTTGCAAGATGAAAGAGAAAAAAAATGTAGTTTCAATTGTGTTACTAGGAAAAGAAAGGAGGTACATAACTAAATATGTTTTCATTTACAATTTAATCATTGAAATACATAAGGCAAGGTTATTATGGGGGTCATTTACTATAACTCCAGGAAGTACTGGGCACTATGGCAAATAATAGAGCCCATTTTAGCCAAATGGAAACAAAACGGCAAATTTGCGCATGAAAATCAGCGATATAAATGGAGAACAAACGTTTGTAAATTCTAAATTGCCGCTAATTAGCGCTTCCGCGTATATACAAATGCCAATTCTTATCAAGTTGTTATATAGCACTGTACTGTAGCCATGATCCATGTATGTGAAAGAAACATTTTTATCAGAGATGTGCTCTAGTTCCCGTGCATATATTGATTTATATTGCAATTAGTATTCCTAGTTTTTTTTCCTTCTTTTGCTAAGAAATGCAGTTCTGAATGATTATTACATAGTAATGTCTGCTATTCTGTAAAGTTACATGTATTAATCATTTAGGTTACCTATTTGTTGTATGTTGTTTTTTTCATGTTTTTGATTTATTATTTATTAATTTAGTTGACTATAAAGCAGTAATTATTTATGTTCATTCTTTAATAATACTACACTATTATGCAGGTCTTGTACTTAGCACCATGGCTTAGTGGTCTGCTTGGATATCTCCACACCACTCATGGTATGAGTTCAAATAACAGCCAACCTGCCATCCACCAGCTGTGTTTATTTTTTCAGTGCACAAGTGAATTAAAATAAACAAACAAAGAAATGTAAACTGCCCTTTAGCTAGTGTGTGGTGTTTGGAATGTCACATCATAATATAATTGAATACTTACATACCATTGCATGCATTTAAAGAGTTAATACACTAAAAACTTTCACATTAAACTGCATTGGCTACTTGGCAATCACCTATTTTCAGTAAATAAATATACACGTATATTTGTGTTGCTTTGGCTAATTGGCTAACTGGCATTCTCCTTTTCCCACCAATGCGATCTTTTAGGATTTTTCTGTGGGATTTGAACCCATGAGTCTTTCAATACCTGAATGTTTGAAGGTAGAGGTGCCAACTGCTAGCCTATTGGGCTGAGCACAATTATACATACAAAATACTTTTACTAGTGTTTGATGTGTTATATACTATACAATAAAGTTTATCAAATGTAAACTGCTTGTTAGCTAGTGTGTGGTGTTTGGAGATTCACACCATAATATTAGTGAATACTTACATACCATTGCAAGCATTTGAAGAGTTAATACAATAATATCAACCACATTAAAGTGTATTGGCTACTTGGCATTCACTGTATGCTGCTTTGGCTAATTGGCTAACAGTAATTCTCCTTTTCTCCACCAATAGTAATCTTTTAGGATTCTTCTGTGGGATTTGAACCCATGAGTCTTTCAATACCTGAATGTTTGAAGGTAGAGGTGCTAACTGCTAGCCTATTGGGCTGAGCACAATTATATATACAAAATACTTTTACTAGTGTTTGATGGTTTATATACCATACAATAAAGTTTATCAAATGTAAACTGCTTGTTAGCTAGTGTATGGTGTTTTGGAGATTCACACCATAATATTAGTGAAGACTTATTTATTTTTATTTAAAGCGGGGGTTCACCCACACCGGCAAAAAAAAATATTAAAAGCCAGCAGCTACAAATACTGCAGCTGCTGACTTTTAATACATGGCCACTTACCTGTCCCAGGGTCCAGCGATGTCGGCAGGGGACGCCGAGAACCCGCTCTGTTCTCTGCAGCTGCCGCCGCCATCCTAGGTGAGGGAATCAGGAAGTGAAGCGTTGCGGCTTCACTTCCCGGTTCCCTACTGCGCATGCGCGAGTCGCGCTGCGTGTCCCTAGTGGTCGCCGCTCTCTCCTGGGAGCTGTGTGTTCCCAGCAGACAGCGCGGTCGGGACGGGAAGAGGCATAGACTCCCATGGGAGTCTATGCCTGAAGTGGGTGCAAATACCTGTCTTAGACAGGTATCTGCACCCCCTCCCCCCTGAAAGGTGCCAAATGTGACACCGGAGGGGGGGAGGGTTCCGAAAAGCGGAAGTTCCATTTTTGTGTGGAACTCCGCTTTAAGGTACTTCTATGGTGCCGTCAATTTACGCAGTGCTTTACATATACATTATACACTAATATGGGCCCCTACCCTCAAGGAGCTTACAATCTAAGGTCCCTAACTCACATTCATATACTAGGGCCAATTTAGACAGAAGCCAATTAACCTACCAGCATGTCTTTGGAGTGTGGGAGGAAACCGGAGTACCCGGAGGAAACCCACGCAGGCACAGGGGGAACATGCAAACTCCAGGCAGGTAGTCTTGTGGTGTGGTTGGGAATACGAACCAGCGACCATTTTAGCCAAATAAAATTTCAACAGGCGAATGTGCGAATGAAAAACTAGCGCTATTAGTGAGAAACACATGTTAGTAAATTCTAAGCTGGCGCTATTACATAGTTTGTTTTTTATTTTTTAATTTAGGTGACTATAAAGCGGTAATTATTTATATTTATTCTTTAATCATACTACACTATTATGCAGGTCTCATACTTAGCACAATGGCTTAGTAGTCTGCTCAGATGTCTCCACAGCACTCATGGTACAAGTTCAAATACCAGCCAACCTACCATCCCCCAGCTGTGTTTATTTTTTCAGTGCACAAGCGAATTAAAATGAACAAACAAAAAAATGTAATCTGCCCATTAGTTAGTGTGTGGTGTTTGGAATTTCACACCATAATAGTATTGAATACTTACATGTCATTGCACGCATTTGAAGAGTTAATATAATAGAATCAGCCAAATTTAAAGTGCATTGGCTAATTGGCATTCACCTATTTTCAGCATATGCTGCTTTGGCTAATTGGCTAATAGTCATTTGCTTTTTTTTCACCAATTCAATCTTTTAGTATTTCTCTGTGGGATTTGAACCCATGAGTTCTCTCAAGGTAGAAGTGCTGACCGCTAGCCTATTGGGTGTAGCACAGTCATACATAGAAAATACATAGAAAATACATAGAAAATACATTCACTAGTGTTTGATGTTTCTTCTCCCCGAGCTGTCTCTCCTGCTGCCACCATCTTCTCCCGCTGATGTGTTCTTCAGCGCAGCCGGTTACCCACTAATAAAAAAAAAGCCGCTCTTCTTGTGGCGGTCTTCTGTGGCCATCCGATAATGTCACCCGGAGAGTCCGCTCCATGGCTATGTAAGAGACACTACACAGCGGGTGACAACACAGCAGAGGAAGACCACCATGGAAGAAGAGCAGCTTTTTTTTATTAGCGGGTAACCAGCGGTGCGGAAGAACACAGCAGATGGCGGCGGCAGGAGAGACGGCTCTGGGAGAATACAGCCCGGGGAGAAGATGGAGGAGGGAGAGACAGCGTCTGGAGAAGATGGCTCAGGGAAGAAGACAGCTCGGAGCTATTCTACAATAAAGGACTTGTCAAATACCGGCTATTAATTTTTTTACATTTCACTGCTTTTTTTGGTGAATGGGTAGGGGTAAAATGTACCCCATACCTATTCACATAGGGGGCAGGATCTGGGAGCCCCATTGTTAAAGGGGGCTTCCAGATTCTGATAAACCCCCTGCCTGCAGACCGACAACCACCGACCAGTGTTGTCGGGAAGAGGCCCTTGTCCCCATCAACATGGGGAAAAGGTGCTTTGGGGCATGTGGCCTGGTAAGGTTCAGAAAAGGAGGGTGCTCACTCGTCCCCCCCTATCCTGAACTCCAGGCTGCATGCTCAGGTAAGGGTCTGGTATGGATTTTGGGGGCCCCACATCAAATTTATTTTACATTTTGGTGTGGGGTTCCCCTTAAAGTCCATACCGAAGGGCCTGGTATGTACTGGGGGGACCCTACGACATTTTTTTCCTTGAATTTTGGAATTCCATACCATATTTTTGAATAAGTACATACCATTGCATGCATTTGAAGAGTTAAAATATGGAATAAAGCAAGCTGATGTGCTTTGCCTAATTATGCTTCTGAGTACAATGCACACTTCTGGGAGGTGATGCTGTCAGTGGGATTTGAACTCATGGCTTGAACTTTTGGGGGCAGCAGGGTATACCGCTATGCTACAGAGCTGAGCACTTACCTACAGAGAAAATACATTTACTAATGTTTGATTCAATACAATAATGTTTTGCATTTCAGGCATTAATATTATAGTAACAACCATGCTCGTGCCGTTGTGGCACTGGCTAATAGGCATTTGCCTCTTTTCAGCATATGCTGCTGAGTACAATGCAAGCTTTCAGTAGGTGATACCATCTGTGTGATTTTCAGCCATTTGAGCACAATTATATTGAGAACATATGTTTACTAGTGTTTGATGGTGGGACTACTTTATATTCTAGGTATAAAATAGTACTCAGCACAGTGACTTAGGCACCTTTCACACTTGTGCGACCTGAAAGTTGTGAGATTTTAATGCGACTTTAAGCAATGCCTATGTAATCTTGAGGTCTATGGACGCAGGAGTCGCAGGGAAAGGCACGCAACTTTCCCATGATTTTGCATCAGCAATTTTGCCGCAATTCCAGGGAATGCCTGTGTAAACTTGAGGTCTATGGACCTCAACTCGCATCAAAGTCAGACCAAAGTAGTACAGGGACTACGTTGAAGTCAGTGTTACTTGAAGTCGCACAGATATGAATGGTACACATTAAAAATCATGGGGTATGACTTGTCATACGACTCTGATGTCCAAAGTCGCACAAGTGTGACTCAGCCCGACTTTGTCAGCGATTTCAGAGACATCAGTGCACTTTCCTGCACAGATGTCTAGTGAAATCACATAGGTCCCAACTGTTCTCCTTTAAGAAGGAATCCTAAGCCTACCTACTTTTGCTAATAGGTGTCCCTTATACCCATCTCAAAAAGTTGGGAGGTAAGAAATCGCCCCCTGAAGTCGCCCAAAGTAGTGCAGGAACTACTTTTGGGAATCATTGTGGCATCGTACCAATTCGGACAGTTCCATTGCCATCAATAGGCGCCGATTTGGCCTACAATTTGACATGTCAATTCAGATCTATGTGAACATGGGTGAAGTTGCATAGATATTAGAGCTGCACGGTTCTGGCCAAAATGAGAATCACAATTTTTTTCCTTAGAATAAAAAGATCACGATTCTCGCAATGTAAAATCTTTCAAATTATCCCACAAAAAATTGGGCTAACTATTCTTTTTTTTTTTTTTAATTCATTAAAGTACTTTTTTCCAAAAAAAATTGCATTTGAAAGGCGCAAATACAGTGTGACATAAAATATTGTAACAACCACCATTTTATTCTCTAGGGTCTCTACTAAAAAATATATATATATATATATATATATATATATATATATATATAATGTTGGGGGGTTTTAAGTAATTTTCTAGCAAAAAAAAAATTTTAACCTGAAACCAACAAATGTCAGAAAAATGTTTAGTGTTTAAGTGGTTAAACTTTCCTCACCAAGGCTCGATTCACACTAGCGCGTTTTTTGATGCATTTTGCATTTTGCAGAAATGCACGGGAATTTTTTAACATGGGTTCCTATGGAACATGTTCACACCAATGCTTTTTTGTATCTCTGCGTTTTTGGAAAGGGTCGGGGACTTTTTTTCATGCAAAATGCAGCGTTTTGCATGTAATGGATTTCAATGGACAAGCATCAAAAACGCAAGTGCACCGTTTTTGATGTGTTTTTGGTGTGCGTTTTTGGTGCGTTTTTGCCGGGTTTTTTTTTAATTTTTTTACATTTTTTTTTAGACTGTAAAAAAAAAAAAAAAAAAAAAAAAAACGCAAAACGCAAATCGCGGCAAAAACGCGGCTTAAAAACGTGGCAAGCATGAAAAAAAAACCTCCAAAAACGCTCAAAAGCAACATGCATAGGTGTGAATCGAGCCTTAGCCTGGATTCACACCTATGCATTTTTAGTGCTTTTTGCATTTTGCAGATTTGCACTACAGACCTTTTAACATTATTTCCTATGGAACACATTCTGTAGTCCAAATCTGCAAAATGCAAAAAGCACCAAAAATGCATAGGTGTGAATCCAGCCTTACACAGAATTCTATTTAATTGACAAATTGTTACAAGGTTTCTAGTTAAGTTCACTGATAAAGAATGTTCTAATTCTTGGCAGACTTCCTGTTTTTTCGACTGTGGCTTCAGAAGAGCAGAGAGAGTTCTTTGCATAGCAAGAATCGTGAAACTCTTTTTTCAAGATCGTAAAGGGGAAAAAAATCATGACGATTAATCGTGCAGCTCTAATAAATATGCATGGAAATCAAGGGGGACAACTTTTCATGTGACTCTGAGGTCCAAAGCTCCATGAAAAGTCACCCAAGTGTGAAAGTAACCTAATGCGATTAATTGATAACACCTTTGAATAAGGCCCCATTTGCACTTGTGCGACCTTAAAATTGCACAGCTTTGTCATGACTTGAAGCAATGTCTGTGTAATCTTGTGGTGTATGGACCTCAAATTGCATCAAAGTCAAACCAAGGTAGTGCAGGGACGAATTTGCTACACCTTCAGGATGCACAAGTGACAATAGGGCCAAATTCAAAGGTGTTATCCTTGAATCTCATTCACACTGCTGCCACCTGAAAGTCACACTATTTTGCTGCCACTTTGCCGCTGCAACTTGGCCCCAACTTCTGGGAATGCCGGTGTAATATTGTACCCGATATACCTCAAGTCACACCAAAGTAGTACAGGGACTACTTTGAAGTTGGTGCGACTTAAAGTAGCACAGATATGAATGGTTGTCATTGAGAATCATGGGGTACAACTTGTCATGCAACTCAGAGGTCCAAATTTGCTGGAAAATTCGCCCAGCTGTGAAACAAGTCATATATATTTTAATAAAAGGAGCATTTATACTTGCATAGTCCTTACTGATTTACATCAGCAGAACAAATGCAGGAAGTGATGTGTGCACATGGGACGGAAGCAAATGTGTGGTGATGCCAAACAAATCAATGAACCACACCCACACCAAATCTAACTATGACATCCACCCCCGCATTGATTAAGTACAAGTACATATCCTACACTTACCCGGCCAATGAGCAGCACCTCCTCTCTGCTAAAGAGACCTCGCCATGTCCACCTAGATGGAGATCCTGACCAGCACAGGAACTTCCGGGTGCATACAATGACTAATTTCCAGGTCAGAAGGTGAAACCACGCTTTTGATTGCAGCTGCGAATATTTGATCTCAACCACGATTAGTATTTTTTTATCTTCAGATATGCAAATCTGTATTTCTACATATATTTGAAGGTAAACTTAAGGGAGTTTGCTAAGAAATGGTGTCCCTGGGTTAGCAGCAGGTGAATTACAAAGGCAAAAGGCCCAGTTTGAGCCCTGGTTCACACTAACAGAGGGAGGAAATCGTTCAGCTGAACTCCCACAATTTCATTTCTGCATGTCAGTCCCGACTGCGGGGGCAACATCAGAGACATCCGTGCAGGTTTCTGCACCAATATCAATACAAATCGCACCAATTAGAACAGTGCAATTGCCACAGATTTGACATGTCAAATCACACCAATGTGAACCAGAGCTGACACATTCAAACACTGCCTATCCACCAGCTGAATTCATTACCTGCAATTCTCCACAGCTGTTAATGATAAAGGTAGAATCTTTATATATAACTTGCAGTTGTGCAGAAGCCTAGGTTTACATTGGAGCGATTGGTCATTCGATTTGAGAGATCAAATCGCATGACTATTGGCAATGGCACTGTTCCAATTGATGCAACTTTTTTTGTGGCACCGCATCAATTTGCTAAAGTAGTTCCTGCACTACTTTTGCCGATTTCAGGTGCGACTTCAATAGACATTTGTGTATGAAGCCACCTGAAATCACGCTGACCTTGCTACTTTGAAATCGTGCTACTTCAAGTGTAGCGCAATTTCAAAGTAGCATGTGAACCAGGGCAAAGAGATTAGTTTTTTGGTGCACAAATACATATTGAAATAAAATATAAAAGAGATATTGCACTTTCCCAAAACCACCACCCACAAAAACTAAAGAAAGACAAGTAGAAGGAAAAAAAAAAAAAAAAAAAAAACACACCACACACACACACACCACAACAAAAGCTCAATGTATTTATTTTAACAGCAGAAAAAAAATAAATTTACATTTACTAGCTTCAAAAAAATTTGGACAGGATATATGGTACTACATTTAGCAACGGAATTTTAAGGGCCCTGCTCATAGGAGCTTACAATCTAAAATTAGACAAAACCTTAGAGTGGACACAGCTTTAATTTCAGTGTATAAACGGGCAACACATCACATTATCTGAAAGATTATAGAAACATACTTAACAGTCATTCTTACAAAGCATTCCAACATAATATTGCAAAAGACTTATTCAAAACACCCACCACCAGCCCACAATCCACACATACATACATTGGTGACCATGTTCTGCTGGAAGCTACATTTCGGTGTACACGATTAAACGAGATCAAAAATAGTAGGTCAGCAGATGCTTCCAAACGATGTTTGCATGATCAGACAGGAACAATACACACACAACATTGACAGCATGGCCACATAAACCCACTTTTGATTGAAAAAATGCACAAGAATTTCATCAAATCTCCCAATATCATTCCTTCTCCATCACAACAAAAAACCTGACCTTCTCAGGCCAAACGAACCCCCTACTGCAGGCCTTTATATAAGAGAGGTTGTATTGTTAGCACACTGACACACCCAATAGAAGTACACGCCCACCAGTATCTTTCAATCTGTCTCTTCATGTATGTCTAAAGTGATTGCACCTGATGAGCAGGAACACATAATAGTATTTGCAACTGTGTTAGCCTTGGCTATGTGCATCAAATCTCCAACTACAGGACAAAGATCAAAGTCCATTTGCATCCACATAAACAAAGCAACAGTTTTCTAAGCATATGTACCTGTGTAGTATAAACCCTAAAATTTGAAATGTCCAAGTCCCTGGGCATGATTAGTGCTTATAAACATTAACATCAGTCCCTGGCTGCAATGAGCTTCCAATATAAAGTCCAAAATTAACAATCTTACATTAGAACCTATTTCGACAGGAGACAAATAAGATGCCAGCATGTCTTTAGATTGTGGTGAGAAACCCACACAGGGAGAACATATAAACTTCAACACAAGCATTAGCACGTTGGGGAATTGAACCAACATCCCAGGTGCTGCTAGACAGAACTGCTACCCACTTAGCCACCAGGCAGCCGCACACATGTTCTCTGCATCTCTGTGGTGTGAACCAGCCCTAAGTCCATAGCCATGCTCAGTGTCACAAGCAATATACAGTATATTGGCCTAAGTATTGGGATGCCTGCCTTTAAACACACATGAACTGTAATGGCATCCCAGTATTAGTATTGGGTTCAAAACTCATTTGGCCCACCCTTTGCAGCTATAACAGCTTCAACTCTTCTTGTCCACAAGGTTTAGGAGTGTGTCTATGGGAATGTTTGACCATTCTTCCAAGTGCATTTGTGAGGTCAGGCACTGATGTTGGACGAGAAGGCCTGACCTACAGTCTCCTCTCTAATTTATCCCCAAGGTGTTCTGTTGTGTTGAGGTCAGGACTCTGTGCAGGCCAGTCAAGTTCCTCCACCCCAAAATCACTCATCCATGTCTTTATGGACCTTGCTTTGTGCACTGGTCCAAATGATTTGGTGGAGGGGGATTATGGTGCGGGGTTGTTTTTCAGGGGTTGGGCTTGGCCTCTTAGTTCCAGTTAAGGGAACTCTTAAGGCATCAGCATACCAAGACATTTTGGACAATTTCATGCTCCCAACTTTGTGTGAACAGTTTGGGGAAAGCCCATTCCTGTTCCAACATGTTTGCACACCAGTGCACAAAGCAAGGTCCATAAAGACATGGATGAGCAAGTTTGGAGTGGGGAAACTTGACTGGCCTGCACAGAGTCCTGGCCTCAACCCGATAGAACACCCTTTGGCTGAATTAGAGTAGAGACTGCAAGCCAGGCCTTCTCATCCAACATCAGTGCCTGGCCTCACAAATGCACTTCTGGAAGAATGATCAAACATTCCCATAGGCAGACTAAACCTTGTGGACAGCCTTCCCAGAAGCTGTTCTAGCTGCAAAGGGTGGGCCAAATCAAATTTTAACCCTACGGACTAAGACTGGGCTGCCATTAAAGTTCATGTGTGTGTAAAGGCAGGCGTCCCAATACTTTTGGCTATATAGTGTATCTGGAAAAGACTTACAATGGTGGTGGAACCCTCCTACACATAACTACTACAATTAGACATAGGACCTGGGAGATGAGACAACTTCTCTACATGAAGTAACATGGTTAGGATTTGAACCCAGACCCTCAGAGATACTAAGCAGAAGTTCTAACCTCTAAGCCACAGAGCTGCCACATGTGAGAACCTCCTACACATAACTACACATAAAAACACATAAATACTGCATTTCTATGGACATACAGGTGATGGAATTACATTACTCAAGAGTTATTCTTCTTAATTTATTCTGTGATATTTGGTGCTTTTTTTGTGGGTGAGAGTAGAATATTACCCTCAAATTTTTGGGAATTACATTTTGATTTCTGATGTTGGTACACATATCACATTTTTTGGGCTCAAATTATGAATATTTGGAAATAATAAAAAGCACAAAAAAATGTGATTCATTTTAAATTTGCATCAGCAACGGTATTGTTTGTGGATTATGAAGACTCCTGTGTGAGTTTAGGTTAAAGATTGTTGTGAGATGAAGAATAACAAGTGAAAGTGACAGAGAAAAATATATTTTACCAAAACATCAAAACATTCCACATTGTAGCATTCTTAAAATCAAATATTTTAAGTAGAAGCAACAATGTTGCAAAGGAAAATGTATTTCACAGAAAGATACATTTCATCTCAACATTAAAAAGGTTTTTTTGTGAAAGTTACAATTGTTCCATTAGAATCAATGACTGAAACTTCATTTGGACTAAATTAGAGCAGATTTTAACTCCCAAAAAATGCTCTCTAATTAGCTCTCATTTTGGTATTTACTATACCTCCAGGTAAAAAAGACACTTGAGTTAAAATGAGAGTTATTTTCAGGTCTGAGCATGCTCAGTTGTGTTGGCACCTAGTTGTCCAAAACGGGGAATTTTTCACTTTTCAGACTTTTAAAGATATTTCAGTGTAGAAATCACTTTTTCACACAGTTTAAAAGCAGATAATCTTTAAATAATATACCGCATATTTCAGTACCATTTAGGCAATTATATCATGCTCTAAACATTATTTCCATGTGCAATTCTCTAGGTTTTAGCAGAGTAAGGGTTTGGGCGCTATTTAGTTTCAGGGAGCTATAGTAAATTCGATTTTGGGAGTATTTTCTCACCAGCGCTATAGTGAATACCGTTTTAGCGCGAAATAGCGCTATTAGCGCTAATTCGCGCTAAATTGCCGCGAATTAGCGCTAATTCGCGGCAATTTGCGCGAATTAGCGCCATAGCGCTATAGTAAATGACCCCCTATGTGTATGCCTTAGGATCTGTACAAAATTAGGTGTTAAAAAAAAAAGGAGGTGAAATTATACTTTATATAATAAATAATACTTTAATGCCCTGTACACACGGTCGGACATTGATCGGACATTCCGAGAACAAAATCAATGGATTTTTTCAGACGGATGTTGGCTCAAACTTGTCTTGCATACACACGGTCACACAAAGTTGTCGGTAAATTCGATCGTTTTAAACGTGGTGACGTAAAACACGTACGTCGGGACTATAAATGGGGCAGTAGCCAAGAGCTTTCGTCTCTTAATTTATTCTGAGCATGCGTGGCACTTTGTGCGTCGGATTTGTGTACACACGATCGGAATTTCCGACAACGGATTTTGTTGTCGGAAAATTTTATAGCAAGCGCTCAAACTTTGTGTGTCAGAAATTCCGATGGAAAATGTGTGATGGAGCCCACACATGGTCGGAATTTCCGACAACAAGGTCTTATCACACATTTTCCGTCGGAAAATCCGACCGTGTGTACAGGGCACAAGAGTTACTGAGATTAAGCAACTATGACCAAAATAAAGTTGCAATGGTTTGATATATTGAATCCTTGAAGTGCTAGGGTTTTTTGGTGGGAAAGTTTGAATACAGTCTTAAAGTGACTACTTTTTTGGATATATTACTTTTTGAATTCCCAGAGTTTCAGCGGTAAAGTGTTAAGGATGTAATATTGCTTATTCGTTACTGTTTTATTTTGTTTATGATAGTCAGATACATTTACAAAGCTAAAAAACTAACTTCTGAGTCAGAGAATATGTGCTTGGAAAAAATGTTTTGTTCTGAGACCCTCGAGTTTCACTTGGGTCCAGGTGATAAGAGGAACTAAAGGTGTTTATGTTTTATTGAATGAATCCTGCTGCAATATTGGATTTGAGAAAGATGTTCAGTTGAATATATATATATTGAATCTATATAATGAAAACTGTTGCTAGGAAACATTTTATTTCTGCATACTTTATTTAGTAGTTCAGGTGATTCTGTGGTTATTTATGTTGGTGGGAGAGTATCCACCCCCCCCCCATTCACGTGAAAAAATGAGGCCCCCCCATTAATGCCTCTATCTGGATCCCCGCTACTTAAAGAAACGACTACATCTTTTGCATGGAAATCTATGTTGTTCTAGTGCAATACAGAGCTCTGGGCTTTGATAACACACAGCCAACCAGCAGATCTGGCCATGATTCATTGGCTGGGACTTACTGACAGGCTCCCGCTGTGTACAATGACAGCAGGGGGTGAGCCTCCAGGCGTCCTAAACCTATAAGTAGACATGCTGGGGCATTTGCCTACATCGGCTGCCCATCCGCAGTACATTGCGGGCGGCCGGTCGGGAAGTGGTTAAATATGCTCAAGGTCCAAGGTCAGCGTGTGAGAAGTCTGCCATGTATTTGGTGAGAATAATAGTTCAGAAACAGGCAGGAACCTTGGGAGTCAACTTTAAGGCCAGATTAACATATTTATAAAACACCAATACTGCTTTATAAATATGGCACATGTTGCAATAATGCATTCATTTTGAATGGGCTGGCAACACTGCTCAACATCAAAAAATAAAAATGTACCTTTTTTTTTTTGCAGCACACTTCCGCACAACATAGATGGTTTGTTGGAGTGCCATTCAAAATGAATACATTAACACTGATCATGTTACTGCAACACACAGTTCTGAAGGGGAACTTTGGGGAACAATGCTAGTTCATTTAATTTGAATGTGACACAAATTACACAATGCCTACTGGTTCTGGGTAGGTTTGTAGTTCCTTGTCCCATGACATTGGACTGAGCAGCCTTCCTTCCAAGCTGCTATATGCATAGGTAATGCTGCCATGAACTCAAAGAGAAGGTAGAGACTGAACCAGGGAACACAGGGCTACATTTTTGCAAGCTAAAATCAAAAGCAATTTAGAAAGTGAGAATACCATCAGCTATATGGGTTCAGCAAATTGACCTGCAAGATCCAGAAAATGTTTTGTAGGATGCAAATTAGGCCACTCAGGAAGTAGGTTGTGCCTCTGAAATAACATTTCTCATGTTTGACCACTGTTTACTATTAAAGAGCCTGCTGAATACCGTCCAGACCCGTAGTTTAATGAAAATACTTGGTTTTTAAATGTCAGTGTCAGCAATTATTAGCTTGCAGGAAAAAATCAAACAAAATAAGAAACCATTATCTGGCGTCTTATTTTTATTTTAGCCCAGACTTACTTCCGACCAATCCTTTGGTAGATTTCCATAATGTGGGTTGCCATGGCAACTGAAAGTATTGCGCAATACACCCTTTGGTTTCCCTTGTTATGTCTCTTTCAAATGTCTTGTTAGCGATCGGTGCCTCAGCAAACACTGGTTGGGTTTTCACAGGCTGCATTTAGCTTTGTCTTCATTTCCTCAACATCACCCTCTAATGAGAGGTTACTTCTGTTAGCTAAATCACAAGAAGAGATATCATAAATATGCTCATTGTGACTTGCCTAAATGCTTTAATTCAGCATAGAACAGCAGCTTCAGTTAGCTTTTAGTCTTCTTACTCTGGCTTGATGTGTATTTCCTCTACATAGGTAAAAATAACCATAAAACAGTCATAAGTGTCTCTTTTGTTACAGCCTTTCCTATTCGTGTCACCTTAAAGTATAACTTCTGAACAAAGGAACAGAGAATCATAAGTGATGTAAGGATTAAAGCAATATTAAATCCAAAAGCAAACATGTATTATGTTGCAGCTTACCAGTTCTTAGATGTGATGCCTGTACAGATAGGCATTACCTGTTTAACGACCACTCAGACTTCCGACCAGCTCTCCCCACCCTAACGACATGCTATATATCATTGTATTGTATAGTACAGTACAGAATTTTCATTTGTTCTGTATTTATGCAAATTAAAACATCGTTATTGAGCTGGAGTTTTGTGTTCAGACTTTTTTTTCACAATACAGTACAGTACAGTAGTTAAGAATGCTTAAAATATTGATTACTTGCGGCTCCTCATTTAACAACCAATTTGTTTAACAACCTGGTCGTTGGAATGGAACCTGGTCGTTAAGTGAGGAGTACCTGTATTAGTTTCCTTTTTTAGGCTTTCTTCTGTTTTCATCTGTTGATTCAGCAAGTCTATTGCTTTTCAAAAGCACAAGCTCTCCAGCAGAATGTATCAGTTTACATGGATAAGACAAACCACCTAAAAGACAACTATGGGAATTTTTTACTTTAAAAATCATACTTACCTAGGTGGATGCATCGGTCTGATGCTGCATCTGTCCCCCACCAGCTCTAAGGCTAAGAACTGAGCGATTAAACACCGCTGATTGCTCAGTTCTCAGTGCTCCCTTAGCAGAGAGATGGTGAATGTCAGTCACTGCTGTTTGCTCTGCCTCCCCGCGCTCACTGGAGCGCTCGTCTGCGGAGGGGGCAGCAGCAGTCCAGGCTCCTGGGTGGATCCCGCACATATGGTTCAATCTTTCCCCAGCCAGGACCGGTTCTGTGACATCAGCTGACAGTAGCGTTCAGCCCGCTGTCTGCTGAAAACAGGTCACAGGAGTGCAGAACGAACTGCATTCCTGTGATCCATAGGAGAAGTACAGCCAAACAAGCTTTAACACTGGCAGGGCTGCTTACAATAATAAGCTTTTATCTAATAATGTAAAACCTTTTTACTAAACAAAAAAAAAAAGTTTGCTGAAACTGATTATAAAGTGTGAGATGGAATTTGGCTTCAATTTTTTAGTGTATTTAAATCTGCTAATACATTTAACACTCCACTCCCGAGACTGACAATGCTGCTGTCTTCTGTGCCTCCTCTGTGTCTCTGTGTCTCACTAATACAGGAGGTGTGTTACTGGCCAGATCACCAGGGCAAAAAAAGCCTATAAAATGAAAACTGATGCAGCCACCACATCTATTGATTGGTAAGCTGCAATATATGACATTTTTGGTTTTGGGTTTAATACCACTACAAGCTCCAGATTTGGTTACACTTCCTGGAGTGCTCCTTAAAAAGAAAAAAAAGAATAAAAACAAAGTTCTTATTGTTTTTACTAAAAATAATTTTGTATCTTTTTTCCTGAGTTAAAATATTTAGAAGCCGTTGCAATCAATATGTACAATTTTTTTAACCTTCCATCCTTGCAAGCATTATGAGCCACACAGGGAGTGCAATGGCCTTTAAAAAGGCTTAGAGGCTAAACAATGTTCGTAGTTGGAGCTTTTAACCACTTTCTGCCTGTGCTATAACCAAAGACAGCTACAGCACAGGCTTCCAGTGCCGGGAGGGTGTCAATAGACATCCTCCCATGATTGCGCTGCTCGTGCGCCCCCTGCGGCATGCTCTGTGATCGTCAAGTGCTTCGGACTCAGCTGTTCACAGAGCAGGGTAAAGGGCCAATCACAGCGACCCTTTACCACGTGACCAACTATCAGCCAATGACATGTAAATATGTGTTTCAAAAATTTGTAGAGAAAAATGTGACTCTAATTGTGCCTCGAGGAGTATAAACAAAATGAGATACAATATATTTATACAAGAGTAATCAAATTTTTATTATTAAAAGAACAAAGTTTAAAATACATTACAATCTTGGTAATTCAATTTGAGTTCAGGGATGTGCTGGTTCCCAACAAATTATACAAGGAATGTCCTACGCGTTTCACGGATATTCCGCTTCATCAGGGCCTTGCGGATAGCACAGAAGAAAGCACCATGTGACTTCTACAAATAGAGTCTTAATTAGTAACATACATCATAGAATTAGTATGAATATATAATGATGCAAATAACATACATGTGTTGATCTGTTTGTCTTTACATGGATTCATATCTAGAAATATATACATTGCAACGAATATTAATAAAAAAAAATTTATAATAAAAAATATTGCACATATAAACACAATGATGATTTCTATATATACCCATTGGTGTACAGTCATGTTTTGCCTATAGTGCATTTAGTATGGAAAATCAAGTAGATAGAATTACATATTTATGTGGGAATCTAATAGAATGCAAAATGCAAAGTTTTAATGACATGCCCCTCAGCTCACTGAAAAGGACCACACATGGAGAACGCCGGCTCAGTGAGACAGAGGAGGCCTGGGAGCCCATAGGAATAATCCTTCCCAACCTGGACGGACGAAAAAGGAGGGGCCCCTAAACATGCAGATGGTTGATAGGGGGTAGTGAGTTCAGTGATCAAAGGGAAAAAAAAGGGAAAGATAGCCCCTAGGGCAAGAGAATGTATATTGAAGATTACTCACAAAGTAAATATACTGGTATTAGACCAAACCTAATTGAAAGGTTGAAGCACCATTAAGGGCAAAAAAATGGTTGTTTCCAAAGATTAGACCGTTGATTTCAATTATGATGAAAGGTGATGTATATGTGAGCTTTAAAACACGTCCCAGAGTGGAAAAGAGGGCACAGTTTACAGCTGATGATAGTCTAATCCAAACAAACAAAAAAAGGGACTTTTTTAGTCTAAAAGGAAGGGCTGCTAACAGAGAAACAAAAAAAAAAAAAGGAGATCAAATACCCTCAATCTAGTACCCAAAGTCTCTCCACAACGTTCCTCACAACTGGGGGGGTTAGCCGCTGGGGAAAGACTGAGGAGTATCATCCTATATAGGGAAGCCCAGCTGCCATAATTAGTCCTGGGAGGTGTGTGTGGGAGGAAGGATTGCTGGAGTTGCTCGAGTCCCCGGATGAGAAATCCGGAGGGACCGAAGCAAGTCCATCTATACACTGAATGCCGTGGGTAGTGCATGCAGAAGAAATCGCATGCAGAAAACCCCCGATCCACATCCTAATAACTCCACAGTCCAGATAGAATGAAGGGGGGAGGATCGCTATGCCTCACTGGCGTGCGGAGAAAAGGGGCGGGACCTGGACGGCATGGCGTCTGGCTGGCGCTGGTGGATTTGTGTTGGCGACGCTGCGTTCCACAGAATGGTGGAGGGGCCATACACTCATTGGCTCAGAGGCTGTCAGGTGTCGGTGTCTGTTTAAAACGCCTCTGTGGGGACTTGGTGAAATCACCAAGAAACTGTCAAATGTATAGCCATCTATGAGGATGGCCCATTGGCAGACCCCTCAGGCAGTGAATAGACACAGGGGTGGCCAAATGCCTCACGAGTCAGGGGTCACTTCCAGGAGCGGTCCAGAGCAGGGGACAAGGGGGCACATCAAAAAAATTAAAAATAAAAATAAACAAGTGAATAGTTAGACAGGATAAATGCATGGTTGCCAACACATCAATGCATAAATACGGGAAAAACGAAAACTAAAACAAACCCTCCAACTCCTCTCCCCGTTTCAGCCATATATATGCATCCAATTAATACATACACTATTAAGCCAAAATAGGTAAAACAAATACAGAGGATGTTAAGTTTGTACTGTGGGAGGGTTGTAGTAGATAAATATTTTGTTGGTTGCAAGAGTGGAGGTATTGGAAAAAAAAGGAAGGGGGGGAAAGAGGAAAAAACAACAAATTTCAAATGAAAACAGGCAAAAAGTGCATGGATCGAATTATAGTGATATAAGAAATGGGCATAACTGATCGCATCATTCATTCCTGGTGGATGTGTTGCCCTTAATTTAAAAATCCATTTAGCTTCTATTTTAAGGATTCTTTGGTCAAAGTTTCCTCCGTGGATAGGGGGGTGTACCCGGGCCAGTACCTGGAATTTCGAGGATTCGGTACTATAGTCATGGCATTCCAAAAAATGCCTGGGTATTGGTTTCTCAGTGACAGTGTTCTTTAATTCTTCTCCAAAAATTTCTTTTGGTCTTACCTACATAATGATTACTGCAACCGCATGTTAACAAATACACGATACCAATGGTGTCACAATTAACGAAATGTTGAATACGTAGATGTTCCCCTGTGGGTAGAACAATGTTATTCCCAGTTATAATATACTTGCAGAAGTCGCAATTGCCGCATTTGGAAAGTATCCCTGCGGCATAAAATGGCTAGAAACGAAGATGTCGCGTATTGATTGGTTACGTTTATAAATGACATGCGGTTCAGGTTCTACAAATAATCTTAGAGTGGGGTCATCACTCAAAAGGTGCCAGTGGGTATTTAAAATACGTTTGATGATTTGAGATTGATTATTGAATTTTGTGATTGGACGAATACCCTGGGGCTGTGATGGAGTTCCTTTCTCACCTTGGAACAGCAAGAGGTCTCGTGGGCTGTTGCTTACATTTTGAAATGCTTTTTTGAGACATCTCTTGCTGTATCCACAGTCCAAAAGCGTTTCTGTAGTTGAGAGGCTTGAATTATAAAATCGTCCTCATTGGTACAATTCTGTCGGGCCCGTAAGTATTGGCCTTTGGGGATGGAGCCAATTAGATGTGACGGATGAGCGCTTGTGGAGTGTAACAGGGAATTGCCTGCAGTGTCTTTCCGATGTAGATTGGTGGTGTTGGCTCCCTCCGTGTCTTTATGTATGTTCAAATCGAGAAATGGGAGAGTTTTTCTATGCCAATTGTAGGTAAAAGACAGATTGTAGTCATTATGGTTGAGTTCCTCCACAAACTCCGCAAGGAGTTCTGGGGTCCCTGTCCATAGAATCAGGATGTCATCGATATACCTGCGTCACACTAGGGTGTGGCGCAGGTATATCAAGGAAGCATCTGAGGAGAAAACCTCACGCTCCCACCCCCCAGGTACAGGTTTGCGTAGGATGGGGCACATTTAGTCCCCATCGCCACACCTTGTACCTGGAGGTAGTGGGAGCCGTCAAATGTGAAGGCATTGTGGGTCAAAACGAAGTGCAGCATTTCTATTATGAATGCATTGTAGGGGATGGTATCAAGGTCTCTTTCATTTACAAAGGTTGAAATAACTGCAATACCTTTGTCGTGAGGAATGCTGACGTAGAGGGCCTCTACATCGATGGATACAAGAATGGTGTCAGCAGGTACAAATAAGCTTTCCAGGGCCGTTAAGACATGAATAGTGTCTTTTAGATACGTGGGTAAGCTTTCTACATGGGGGAGCGTAGGTAATCATCTATCAGGGAGCTGGCTTGATGGGTAAGGCATCCTATCCCCGAAATGATGGGCCTGACTGGAGGTAAGCATAAGGATTTATGGGTTTTGGGTAACGCATAAAAAGTGGGAGTTATGGGATGTTGAACTTTTACTGCCTATCAGTGCCACCTCTCAGTACCCTTCAGTGCCGCCTATCAGAGCCCATCAGTGCAACCTATCTGTGCAGCCTCATCAGTGCCTCCTCATCAGTGCCACCTATCAGTTCCCATCAGTGCAGCCTCATCAGAGCACATTAGTGAAGGAGAAAAATTTGTATAGCAAAAGCTATGAAAAAAAATTTTATTTTTTTTTTCAGAATTTTCGGTCTTTTTTGTTTCTTTAGCAAAAAAAACCAGCAGTGATTAGAACACTACTAAAAGAAAGCTCTATTTGTGTAAAAAAAAAATTATGAAAATGTAGTTTAGGTACAGTGTAGCATGACCGCGCAATTGTCATTCAAAGTGCGACAGCACTGAAAGCTGAAAATCGGCCTGGGCAGGAAGGGGGTATAAGTGCAGAGTAAGCAAGTAGTAAAGACACAAAAATATAACAAATTATATGAAACTTTATTTTTATTACAAAAATCTGTATTAAAGACCATATTGTAAAAATAAGCCACTGATATGGTGTATACAATACAAGAGTAATCTAGACATGCCCTACATATCACCTATCAACTCCAATTTTCACATGGAGTAAAGTACTAAAAAATTCTTATCATTTGGGATGAGCTGAACACTCCGCGGTTCGGTTCGCACCAGAATTTGCGAACAGACAAAAAATTTATGCAAACATGCGAACATCATTAAAGTCTATGGGACACGAACGTGAAAAATCAAAAGTGCTCATTTTAAAGGCTTATATGAAAGTTATTGCCATAAAAAGTGTTTGGGGACCAGGGTGCTGCCCCAGGGGACATATATCAATGCAAAAAAAAGTTTTTAAAATGGCCGGTATTTCAGGAGCAGGGATTTTAAGAATGCTTACAGTGAAACAATAAAAATGAAGTATTCTTTTAAATATCATGCCTGGGGTCCCCTTAGTCTGCCTGTAAAGTAGCGCATTTTTCCCATGTTTAGAACAGAACTGCAGCAAAATTACATTTCTAAGGAAAATATGTCATTTAAAATTGCGCATGGCTGTAATGTATTGCCAGATCCCAGCAATATACATAATAAAAATCAATGTTGCCCCCCCCCCCCCAGTTCATACCAGGCCCTTCGGGTCTGGTATGGATATCAAGGGAAACTTTTTTGAAAAAAATGGTGTGGGGGTCCCCCCAAAATCCATACCAGACCCAAAGGGCCTTGTATGGACGGGGGAACCCATGACATTTTTTTTTAATTCTGTCATAAGGCTCCTCCATTTAACCACTTCAATACACTATATTATATATTTTACACTGCACTATATACCCTGCACTGTATTATATATACTACACTGACTGCACTATATACTATACGGACTGCACTATATACTCTGAACTGCAGTATATATAACATACGAACTGCAAAATATACTCTGCTGAAAAACTGGGCCTAAGGTGTTGGTGGTGGCAGAACACAGTAGCCCCTCACAGTTACTGTTGTTGGGTACAGGAACAGGCCCTGCTGTTAAATATTATTTCAAAAATTGTAATTGCATGTCCCTGTTAAACAGGGGCAGAAAAATCGGGCCTTAGGTGTTGGTGGTGCCAGAACACGGTAACCCCTCACAGTTACTCTTGTTGGGCGCAGGAACAGTCCTTGCTGTTAAATATTATTTCAAAAATTGTAATTACATGCACCTGTTAAACAGAGGCAGAAACATTGGGCCTTGGGTGGTGGTGGTGCCCTAAACCAAAAATGTTGTTGGAGCTAGCATCATGATTGAGGAGGAATAGGATAGGCAGCATAGGCAGCCTTCAAGGGATCCCAGATCCATAGCAAATTCAATCAGTTACATCAGCATCAGGTGCTTAATAGCTGTTGATCCAGGACTGATTAATATTTATAAATGTGAGCCTATCAATGGAGTCTGTGGACATGCGCAATCTTTGATCCGTTGCAAACCCTCCAGCAGCACTGAATGTGCATTCAGAAAGCATGCTGGATGCAGGACAGGCCAGTAGCTTAATTACATATTGAGCAAGTTCTGGACAGTGGTCCAACCTCAAGTCCCAATAACTCACTGGATGCTCTGTTGGAAAGGTCTCCAAGTCTGCTCTTGCCCCTAGATATTCTTGCACCATATAATGCAGACGCTGGCGATGGTTGCTGGAACCTTTCAGACCTTGGTGCTGAGGACTGCAAAATTGTTTAAAGGCATCAGTCAGCCGACCACCTTCTCCACCGCTCTTCCGCTGACCGAATGAAGCCTCAGAAACACGTTGTCCAGCACCAGGAAATGGTAACCTCCCAGGGTCTGGAAATACGTTACACACACTTTTCTTCAAGGCCTCCTGAAGATGTTTCATCCTCTTCTCCCTCTGCAAAGGCAGGATGGGTTCTGCAACCTTACCCTTGTAACGTGGATCAAGAAGGGTTGCCAGCCAGTAATGATCCCTCTCCTTAATAACACGAATCCTAGGATCCTTTCGCAGGCTTTGCAGAATCAGGGAGACCATGCAGCGTAAGTTTGCAGAGGCATTCAATTCTGAGTCCTCTGGGTCACTAAGGATCACATTATCCGTAAATACCTCCTCCCAGCCACATACAACTTCTTTGGTTTCTGGGGACTGAAAACCATCCCTTGAAGACTGCTGCTGAGTGTTATCCTCTACATCCATGCTGACACAATCCTCCTCCTCTTCTTCCTGTGTGTTTGGCAGAAACAGCAGGAATGCTATCTGGATGAAGGGGGCCTTGAGAGGAATGGAAGTCCTCCTCTTCCTCCCGCTGTTCTGCCTCAAGTGCCCTGTCCATGATTCCACGAAGCGTGTGCTCCTGCAGGAAGTCTAGAGGGACAGTGTTACTGTTGCATGCATTGTCACTGCTCACAATCTTTGTGGCCTCCTCAAATGGTGACAGACAGTGCATGCATCCTTGATCAGTAGCCACTGGCGTGGCAAAAAGAAGCCAAGCTCCCCTGACCCTGTCCTGGTGCCATACTCGCACAGGTACTTATTGATGGCCCTCTGCTGTGTGTGCAGCCACTGCAGCATTGCCAACGTTGAGTTCCACCTGGTGGACATGTCACAAACGAGGCAGTTGATGGGCAGGTTGCATTCCCTTTGAATACCAGCATGCTGAGCACTGGCATTGTATGACCGGCGGAAATGACCACTTTTCTGGCCTGCCTCAGGAGATCTTGTAAGTCTGGGTACCTGGTCAAGAAACGCTGCACCACCAAATTCAGGACGTGTGCCAAACATGGAACATGGGCTTAAGTGTCCCTGTCGGAGGGAGGAGAGAAGGTTGGTGCCATTGCCGCATAAACCATTCCTGGCTGAAGCTGGCGTGGCGTCAACCACCTCTGTGCCTGCCCCTGCAGAGCTGACAGAATCTCTGCCCCAGTGTGGCTCCTGTCCCCTAGGCAGACCAACTCAAGCACCGCATGACATCTTTTTGCCTGACTGCTTGCATAGCCCCTTGAGCGTTTAGGAAGCACTGCTGGTTCAGAGGACAATTCTGCAGAAGAGGCAATAGAGGAAGAAGAGGAAGGGGAGCATACATATGTTGTGGCAGAATCACCACTAGCTTTTTGAAGGCGTGGTGGCCGAACAAGCTCTAACACTGAACCCTGTCCTGCATCCTTCCCAGCTGCCAGCAGAGTTACCCAGTACGCCGTGAAAGAAAGGTAACGTCCCCACCCATGCCTGCTGGAACATGAGTCAGTGGTAATATGAACCTTACTGCTGACCGCCATGTCCAACGAGGCCAAAACATTGCCTTCCACATGGCAGTAGAGAGCCAGAATGGCCCTATGTGAAAAAGAAATGGCATTTTGGAAACTGCCACTGTGGTACAGCACATTCCACAAATTCACAAAAGGGGCTCAGTCTACCAGCTGAAAAAGCAGCAGTTGCAGTGCTAGCTAGCATTTAGACGCTGAGCATGTGGATGGCTGAGTCCGAATTTCTGTTTACGGTTCAGCATCTGGGGTAGGGAAATTTGCCTGCTGAAATCAGCTGGTGGTGTACTGCTAGCAGATTGGCTGCAAGTACTTGTGACACCTATTGCTATACCTTCATTCCTCTCAGTGCAGGTTTTTGAGAGGACTGGAGGTATAGTAGGTTTTGAGATCCCAGATGAGGAGCAAGAAGTCTGCCTTTTTCTATGATGTGGGTCTTTCACGAACTGCATGTCTGGTCAAGCATGTGGTGTCCAAGCGGCTGCTGTTCTGGCCACGCTTGATCTGTTTCAGACATAGGTTGCAAACAGCAATGGTGCGATCTGCTGCACACATATCGAAAAAGGCCCACACCAAGGAACTTTTAAAAGTCAGTGGGGAGTCAGCAGCGCCCTGCACCTGTGGTGAGATGCAATAGGGTGGCTGCCCTTAAACTGACCCCTGGAGGACATCCTGCCTCGTTGGAGTTGTGCCTCCTCCATCTCACATTCCTCCTCTCTTCTCTCAGGCACTCAAGTACGGTCAGTGACCTCATCATCCCCTCCCTCCTTGTCACTGGAGCAAACTTGGCAGTATGCTGCAGCTTGGGGAACATGACTGCCAGTTTCTTGTCCTTCTGTGGCACCCCCTCTCTCTAGGCTCATGTAACTCCTTTCCTCTACCTGGGAACCAACATCGTCGCCTTCAAATTGCTGCGCATCCTCCAGCAGCATGTAACCGACACTGTGGTCGAATAGTTTTGGGGACTCCTCCGTGCATGATGGTGGGGCTACGGAAGGAGTAACTGTGGGCAAGCAGCCGGTGGAAAAAGCCGCTTTGGCAGCTGCATTGGAAGGCAAACTAACATGAGCCTGGGTGACAGAGGATGAAGAGGATGAGGACTAGACATGTGCAGGATGAAAAAATTTGTTTAGTTTCGTTTCGTTTCGATTCGTTATTTAACTAAATTCATTTAGTTAAATTCGTTGCATTCGTTACATTCGTTTTCGGAATTCGTTTCGATTCGCATTCGAAAAAATTCTACCGCATTCGAAAAAATTCGACCGTATTCGAAAAAAACTATCAAATTCGAAAAAATTCTACCACATTCGAAAAAAAACTGTCAAATTCGAAAAAATTCTACCACATTCGAAAAAAACTGTGAGATTCGAAAAAAATCTACCACATTCGAAAAAAACTATAAAATTCGAAAAAATTCTACCGCATTCGAAAAAAACATTAACTGAATTTGAAAAAGTAAACTATATATAACCATTTTGCGAAATTTGAAATTCGTATAGAATGAAATCGAATTCCAATAGAAAAGATTAGGATAGAATAGAAAATATAAAAGAATAGCATAGAAAAACAATAGAACAGAATAGAAAAAAATATAATATATTGTATTCTAATCTTTTCTAATCAAATTCATTCTGTACCAAATTCCAATTTTGGAAGATGGTTATATATATATATATATATATATATATATATATATATATATATTATATTTTTTTTCTATTCTGTTCCATTGTTTTTCTATGCTATTCTTTTATATTCTATTCTAAACTTTTCTAATCGAATTTGAATTCATTCTATACGAAATTCGAATTTCGGAAGATGGCTTCTGAAATTCGAATTTCGTATAGAATGAATTTGAATTTGACTAGAAAATAATAGAAAAGAATAGACTAGAACAACAATAGAACAGAACAGAATAAAATATAATATATACATTATATCTTATTCTATTCTGTTCTATTGTTTTTCTAGTCTATTCTTTCTACTCTATTTTAATCTTTTCTATTCAAATTCAAATTCATTCTATACAAAATTTGAATTTCGGAAAATGGAACAGTAGAACAGAATAGAAAGAATTATTATTATTATATATTCCGAAATTGGAATTTGGTACAGACAGAATGAATTCCAATAGAAAAGATTAGAATAGAATATTTTATACTTTTTTCTATTCTATTCTATTGTTTTTCTATGCTATTCTTTTATATTATTTTCTGTTCTATTCTAATCTTTTCTGTTTGAATTCATTCTGTACCAAATTCCAATTTCGGAAGATGGTTTTATATATATATATATATATATATATATATATATATATATATATATATATATATAATTTTTTTCTATTCTGTTCTATTGCTTTTCTGTTCTAGTCTTTTCTATTAGAATTCTATTTCATTCTATTTCATTCTGTTTCTGTATAACCATTTTCAGAAATTCAAATTGCGTATAGAATGATTTTGCATTCAAATAGAAAAGATTAGAATAGAGTAGAAGAGAAAAGACTAGAAAAACAATAGAACATAATAGAATAAAATATATATATATTATAGTTTTTCTAGTCTATTATTTTCTATTCTAATCTTTTCTATTCAAATTCGAATTCATTCTATACGAAATTCCACTTTCAGAAGCCATCTTCCGAAATTCGAATTTCGTATAGAATGAATTCAAATTCCAATAGAAAAGTTTAGAATAGAATAGAAAAGAATAGCATAGAAAAACAATGAAACAGAATAGAAAAAAATTATATATATATCAAATATAGAAATCAAATTTGAATATAAAAGACTAGAATAGAATAGAAAATAATAGAAAAGAATAGACTAGAAAAACAATAGAACAGAATAGAAGAAAATATAATATATATATTATATTTTCTTCTATTCTGTTCTATTGTTTTTCTAGTCTATTCTTTTCTATTATTTTCTGTTATAATCTTTTCTATTCAAATTCTTTCTTTACGAAATTTAAACTTCGGAAGCCATGTTCCGAAATTCAAATTTCGTATAGAATGAATTTGAATTGAAAAGACTATTATAGAATATAAAATAATAGAAAAGAAAAGCATAAATATATATATATATATATATATATATATATATATATATATATATATATATATATATATATATATATATATTCTATTGCTTTGTCTTCGAATTCGATTCGAATATGTTTTCGAATATGTTTTCGAATTCGATTCGAAGTTGTCTTCGAATTCGATTTGAATATGTTTTCGAATTCGATTCGAATATGTTTTTCGAATTCGTTCGTTTTTTTCGGATTCGTTTAAATTCTTTACTTTTGTCCGAATAATGAAAAATTTGTCCGAATTTAGATTCGGAACGAAACGAAATGCACATGCCTAATGAGGCCCAGTCCAAATGGGATGATCAGGTTTAGCACTTCAGCCCCGGAAGGATTTACCCCTTTCCTGACCAAGCCATTTTTTGCGATACGGCACTGCGTAGCTTTAACTGACAATTGCGCAGTTGTACCCAAACAAAATTGATGTCCTTTTTTTCCCACAAATAGAGCTTTCTATTGGTGGTATTTGATCACCTCTGCGTTTTTAACTTTTTGCACTATAAACAAAAGAAGAGCGACAATTTTGAAAAAAAACACAATATTTTTTACTTTTTGCTATATTAAATATCCCAATTTAAAAAAAAAAAATTCTTCATCAGTTTAGGCCGATATATATTTTTCTACATATTTTTGGTAAAAAAATCGCAATAGTATAGTGTCTACAAAATAGGGGATATACTTATGGCATTATTATTATTATTATTTTTTACTAGTAATGGCGGCAATCTGCAATTTTTATCGGGACTGCGACATTGCGGTGGACTGATCGGACACTTTTGACACATTTTTGGGACCATTGACATTTATACAGCAATCAGTGCTATAAAAATGCACTGATTACTGTGTAAATGCCACTGACAGGGAAAGGGGTTACCACTAGGGGGCAATCAAGGGGTTAAATGTGTTCCCTCAGTGTGTGTTCTAACTGTGGATGGATAGGACTGACTTGGGGAGGAGACTGATCGTTGTTCCTATATACTACAAAGACACAATCTGTCTCCTCTCCCCTGACAGAACATGGATTAGTGTGTTTACACACACAAATCCCCGTTCTCACTCTGTCAGGTAAGATCGCGGGTGCCAGGCACGTTCATTGGCTCCTTAGGGACATGGCGGGCGTGCGCGTGCCCGCCCCTATACTCCTCAACGGGCCCGCCAGCTACAGCAAATTGTGCAGGAGTGCCATTCTGCCTCCGTCAATCGACGACGGGCAGTCAGCAAGTGGTTAAACACGCTGAGTTATATCCTGTGATTCATCAGCCAATTAGGCAGCCAACAGAGATGGATGGCTTCTTTATTTGCTATTGATAGTCACTCTGATCAGGAGAGCGTACAACATATAGGGGGGGTCTCCTGTGATCCTTGTGTATGCTCCTTGGTTCCCTGGCAATGACAGTTTTGATAAATGGACCTTTGCTTTTACTTTTTGGTTAATAAAATGCGTTTCCTACACTCGTTTTGTATATACAGTAGCTCACAAAAGTGGGTACATCCCTCACATTTTTGTAAATATTTTATTATATCTTTTCATGTGATAACACTGAAGAAATGACACTTTGCTACAAAGTAAAGTAGTGAGTGTACAGCTTGTATAACAGTGTAAATTTGCTGTCCCCTCAAAATAACTCAAACCATTAATATCTAAATGGCTGGCAACAAAAGTGAGTACACCCCTAAGTGAAAATTTTCAAATTGGGCCCAAAGTGTCAATGCTTTGAGTGGCCAACATTATTTTCCAGCACTGCCTTAACCCTCTTGGGCGTGGAGTTTACCAAAGCTTCACAGGTCGTCACTGGAGTACTCTTCCACTCCTCCATGACAACATCACGGAGCTGGTGGATGTTCGAGATCTTGCACTCCTCCACATTCTGTTTGAGGATGCCCTACAGATGCTCAATAGGGTCTAGGTCTGGAGACATGCTTGGCCAGTCCATCACCTTTACCCTCAGCTTCTTTAGCAAGGCAGTAGTTGTCTTGGAAGTTTGTTTGGGGCACTGGCAGACTGACCATTAGGGCACTCGGGCACCGACCGAGGGCCCCATGGCCAGTAGGGCGCCCCATGAGCAGGAACAGTCACACTCTGTAAGAAGGTGTTCCGTTACAGCTCAATCCCGGGGTTTGACAGTAGCAGTGTCATTGCTTCTAAATACATATACTGCCCAGGAGCGGATCCAGGGGGGGCAACAGGGCAATTGTCCCCCCCCCGAAATAATAGCACACTCTGATGAAATGTCATTGTCTCCTGCCGCTCCGCTGCCGGCCCGAGTCTCTCTCTCACATGTGCCGATCAGCGGCGCCGAGAGAGAGACTCGCGTCTATGTGTGTGGTACGTACGGGCGGCGGCGGTCACTCACACTGAAGGAAGGATACCAGGAGGAGGTGGGTGGAGCCTCTTCCCTGCACTCATTGCTAGACGCCAAGTGGCCCTGGCGTTAGCAACGAGTGACGTCAGGTCAGTCACAGTGAGTGAGTGAGTCACCGTCACGTCGGAGGTCGGACTCGAGTCTCAGACTCAGAGCCGACCGACGTGACAGTGTGACAGCCGCCCTGGACACGACACTAGATGCTCATCATGCTGGAGGGTGGAGACTGGAGGGGAGTAATAGGCAGACTGTCTGAGACTTCCGTTCTTACGCAGCCCCTGTTACATGGGGGGGGAGCGGCCAATCAATGGGCAGGGGAGCAGAGAGATGACATCATTTCTCACCACCCCCACATCTCTGCAGTAACTTCCGCCCTCACTGTGAAGGTAGCGTGGGCAGCAGGGAGATTACATTATCTCTCTGCTGCCTGTCTCTGGGACAAAGAAACAAGAGACAAGAAGAACACCACCTTACCTGGCACGTGACAATCCACATCTGGTGACAGATGACGTGGCAAGTGACAATCCGCATCTAGTGGCAGATGACGTGGCACGTGACAATCCGCATCTAGTGGCAGATGACGTGGCAAGTGACAATCCGCATCTAGTGGCAGGTGACGTGGCAAGTGACAATCCGCATCTAGTGGCAGATGACGTGGCAAGTGACAATCCGCATCTAGTGGCAGATGACGTGGCAAGTGACAATCCGCATCTAGTGGCAGATGACGTGGCAAGTGACAATCCGTATCTAGTGGTAGATGACGTGGCAAGTGACAATCCGCAATGTGTGGCATATGACGTGGCAAGTGACAATCTGCATCTAATGGCAGATGACGTGGCAAGTGACAATCCGCATCTAGTGGCAGATGACGTGGCAAGTGACAATCCGCAATGTGTGGCATATGACGTGGCAAGTGACAATCCACATCTAGTGGCAGGTGACGTGGCAAGTGACAATCCACAAGGTGTGGCAAGTGACAATCCACATCTAGTGGCAGCTGACGTAGCAAGTGACAATCCGCAACATGTGGCAGGTGTCAATCTGCATCTGGTGGCAGGCAAGTGACAATCCACAAAATGTGGCAGGCGACGGTGGCAAGTGACACGCTTGGGTTTCCCACTGATTCTGCATTATGGTGAGTTGAATGATTTCATTTTATATTACAATGTATTAATAGAAATAATGCGCTTCAATCATCCTGACACCATAACAACCATGGTGCCGGGATGATTAAAGCACCAACAACAGCCATTTCCCCGCTAAATTGTCCGCAAAAAAAAGGTATATTCTGGCAGTGCCGCTCCCGAGATTAGGCTCTGGATCCACCCCTGATACTGCCCAACGGTGTATGTATTTAGAAGTTTAGAGTCTTCTTTCTGTCTCACCCCTTAGTGTTCTCCTGCACACTCGCTCTGTGTTCCACTCAGTCAGATCCCCCCTTCAGTGCAGTATGATGGGAGAACCCGGAGGAGGGGCATAGCTACTGCCGACTACTGCCTGCTATATTCAGGGAGGGAGGTGAGCGAGTGAGGAAAGTTGTCCTGGAGGTAAGCTGCACACACTACAAAGTTTCATGTCAGGAGGAATTTTCTGTGGAAACATGTGAAGGGTTAAGTAAGGTGACAAGTTGGGTTAAAATAGCAGGTAACTGTGTGTTGGAGCCAGCAGAGATTGCGCCCCCCCCCCCCCCCCAGCTGACAGACATCTCCTAAGCAGCACACTTTATACTAAGCACTATCTAGCTATAGAAACATCCCCCCATCACTGTATGTCCCAGATAATGGGAAGTTCATTTATGACCTTTCCATTTAACCCTGTGTTATGCACACCCTGTACAATGAAAAGTGTACACTCACCACATAAACTATAAACATATCATAACACAATGTTCATGGCTATCTGCATGGTACCACAACTGTATGAACACTGATCATTAGAGAACCATCTATGTTTATGGAGGATTGTTATTTTTTTATGTGCCAACAGTTAGGGTACATATGCAACCAAGCATGGGCATGTTTTTCACATATCACATGTAGGGCAGTCCATTAATTTCAATGGGCTGTCCTAGATGCAAGCAACATGGAAAAGCCAGGAAAAAGTCCAGTTCGGTGTGCACGTTTGCAGATGCATAGGAGTGCCATTACCAATTAATAGAACTGCTGTGCATCTGATTAAAGGGCAGCTCTTTTCTGTGCATGTTGGGAAAGTATATTATAGTATAGTATAGTATTTTTCATGCATTCCCCAAATGGATAGATGTGATGCATAGGCAGGGCCGGACTTATCATTGGGCTTGAGTGGGCTCAAGCCCATGGGCCCCGCCTAATAGGGGGCCCCGCAGGCAGGGCCGGATACACGGCAAACTCTTGCCCGCTAGCCAGCCCGTTTCGCCGGCACCGCTGCTTACTATTTAACGGGGACCGATCAGGCTTGTGTACTCTCACTTCCTGGTAGCGGTGGAACGCAAGATAGGGCCTCCCATGTCTTGCATCATTTCCGTCTGATTACATCACGTCCGCCCTATCGTGTGTTCCACTGCTACCAGGAAGTGAGAGTACACAAGTCTGATCGGTCCCCGTGAAATAAGCAGTGGTGCCGACAAAACAGACTGGCTAGCAGGAGGGAGTTTGCCGCACCCCCCCGAATGTTAGAAATCATGGGGCCCCCGTACATCCTACCTGACGGGGCCCCCTTCGACCCAGTGGCAGGCGACATGACAAGTGACACCCTACATCAGCTGGCAAGTGACACCCTGCATCCCCTGGCAAGTGACACCCTGCATCGCTGACAAGTAACACCCTGCATCCACTGGCAAGTGACTCCCTGCATCCCCTGGCAAGTGACACCCTGCACCCGCTGACAAGTGACGTGACAAGTGACACCCTGCATCCGCTGACAAGTGACACCCTGCATCCGCTGACAAGTGACACCCTGCATCCGCTGACAAGTGACGTGGCAAGTTACACCCTGCATCCGCTGGCAAGTGACACCCTGCATCCGCTGGCAAGTGACACCCTGCATCCGCTGACAAGTGACACCCTGCATCCGCTGACAAGTGACACCCTGCATCCGCTGACAAGTGACACCCTGCATCCGCTGACAAGTGACACAATGCATCCGCTGACAAGTGACGTGGCAAGTGACACCCTGCATCCACTGACAAGTGACACCCTGCATCTGCTGGCAAGTGACACCCTGCATCCGCTGACAAGTGACACCCTGCATCCGCTGGCAAGTGACGTGGCAAGTGACACCCTGCATCCGCTGACAAGTGACGTGGCAAGTGACAATCCGCATCTGAAGGCAGGTAACGTTGGCAAGTGACACACTCAGGCTCCGACTGATTCTGCTTATGGTGAGTTGAACTATTTTATTTTATATAACAATGTAATAATAGAAATATTGCACTTCAATCATTTTTTTTGCACTGCGTCGATTTAACTGACAATTGCGCAGTTGTGTGATGCTGTACCCAAACACTCGGCTACTCTCGACTCCGCTCGGGATTGTGAGAGGACCCGAGAGCCGCCGGGAGGACTCTGTATCTCGGCGGTGCCATTTTTAAACTTCAAGACTGCAATGACAAGGCTGCAAATGACACTGGGGCAAGGCTGCAAATGACAAGGCTACACTGACAAGGCTGCAATGACACTGGACAAGGCTACAGATGGATGGACAAGGCTGCAGATGGACGCTGTGCAAGGCTGCATTGATGGGCATTTAAATGTAAGTTTTTTCCTTAAACTTCCCTCCTAAAAGTTTTTTTCCTTCAAATTCCCTCCTAAACTTGGGGTGTGTGTTATACGCCGGCGCGTGTTTTACGCCGGCGCGTGTTATACGCCGATAAATATGGTAATGTATAGAAGGTAGGGCCCGAAAGCGACTCAAGCCCAGGGGCCCCCACCACCCTAAGTCCTGCCCTGTGCATAGGGGTTAATTTACTAAAGACAAACAGACTGTGCAGTTGCTTCAGAGCTTAGTAAATGAGGTAAGGCTTCACTTTGCAAAGAATATCCAATCACGTGCAAGAAAAATAAAAATAAAAGCATTTTTGTTTGCACATGATTGGACGATGGAAATCAGCAGAGCTTCTGCTCATTTACTAAGCTCTGGAGCACCTGCAACTTTGCAAAGTGCACAGTCTTTTTCCCTTTAGTAAATCAACTCCATTGAGTGTATAGTTTATGTGTTGAGTTTAAACTTTTGGTTGTACAGAGTTTGAATAACACAGGGTTAAAAAGAATGGTCATAAAACAACTTCACATTATCTGGACATACACAGGGGGTGATTTACGATTTTGCGCCATGAGTTGCGGCACACGCCGAGGCGCAACGTACGTTTTGGTATTAACAAAACATTTGCGCTGGTAACACAGCACTATTCCCTCATTTACTAAAGTAATCTCAGCGCACGGGAGGAGGCGATCAGTGCGCCACTATGGACCTGGCGCTCAGCATCTTCACCTCAAAATTAAAAGAAGCTGGAAGTGCCAATATTATGGGGGTGATGTGGGGTGATGTGAGGAAGTATAGTAATACTGCCCAAGTAACAAATATACCCAAAATAGAATGAGAAAGTAACTTTTTCTGAACAAGCCTGCTGCACCTGCAAGTACGTTTAGAACTGCGTGAGGTCAATGTATGCACTGCGCAAGCGCGAGTGGCATTTGCGCACGTTCAAATGCATTGGTTCAGTGCGTCGGCAAAATCTTAATAAATGTCAAGCAACGTAAATGCATTTGCATGGGTTGAACGGGCGCACCTCTAAACTTTTATTTTTATTTTTTTTTACACTGGTTCACTTTTATGTGTTTTTTTAAGGATATTTGCACACAGGTCATGTTAGCGTGTTACGTTGCCAACATATGACATGTCCCTTGTTAAAATTATGTAAAAAGACTCTCCTCCTAAAAGGGCATTTAACCTTCGCCCTCTAATGAATATATGATTTCTTTGGGCTAGCTTTTGCCTTTAAAGGGGAACTCTACACTCCAATGCTCTTGTCTCCACTTCTAATGCATATGTTTTATTTGGGCTAGTTTTTGCTTTTAAAGGGGAACTCTACACTCCAATACTCTTGTCTCCACTTCTAATGCATATGTTTTATTTGGGCTAGCTTTTGCTTTTAAAGGGGAACTCTACACTCCAAACCAATTTTGGGGTGCTCGAGCCCCGCCTGCCCCCAAACATCCACCCCCTTTCATTAGCTGGCTTGCTGTGTTTGGGGTTTGTTAGTGTGTGGGAGGGGCACGAAATTTTTGGATTTTGGGGTGGTATTTTTCATGTGGGGGTTCTCATTTTAAGCCTTTCCAGACCCAAATGGCCTTGTATGTATTGGGGGGGGGGGGGCAGGCTATTTTTTTTTTTATGTTAAAATCTTGCAGCTGCAATGTTGATTTGTAATTTTGCTCTAAAACCGTACATCTTTGAAGCAGCATTGCAGCATTTTGGATATATGCTACAGATGCACCACTTTACAGGCAGAGTAACCCCCCCCCCCCAAAAAAAAAGTTAATAGCTTTAGGGCAAGTTCACTCTATAGAAACGCAGTCCAGATGCTTTTCTGCATGCACATTTTTGATGCGTTCCTGTGCGTTTCTGATGCGTTTTTTTTTTTTTTGCTTTTTACAGTGTTTCAGTACAGTCCAGTGCAGGAAAAAAGCAGCATGTTCTTCTTTATTTTGTGGAACTGGAACGCACTGGAACTGCAAGCAATGGTGTGAACGATGGCATTGAAAAACATATAACCTACTTTCCATGCATTTTTGATGCAAAAAAACCGCACTGGACTGCATTTGGTATGAACTGGCCCTTAAGCAATTTTGCATATTTAAAGGCATTTCTCCTTGTTACGTTTTTGGGGTTCTCCAAATTGTTGACAATTGATATATGTCCCTTAGGGTGGGACCTGGGCCCCCATACCCATTTTAAGGCCAATAACTAGAAGATAAGCCAGCCAAGTGGGGACTAGCAAAATTAACAAATCAGTTCCCATAGACTGCAATGGTATTTGTTGTATAACTTTTGTACATGTTAGGCTCTTTGTTTCCCCCCCCCCTCCCCCTGGACCCCCCGGGTGTTTATTCCATGTCTAATTCTGTAGCATGCTGAATGATGTGGTTCATTTTGGACAGGGGGTGGCTTATTTTGTGCTAGCTGCATTTGGCTGGTCTGGGCATGCTCAGGGACTTTGATTTTTTTTCCTGTGCCTTTTGGTGTGTGAAATGCATTTGGGTTGGTCTGGGCATTCTCAGGGTCTTTGGGGGGGTTTTTTTGGTGCTTTTTGTGTATTTCTTGGATGTTTCTGGGCATGCTCAGAGAGTGTGTTTTTTGGGTTAGTAATTTAAAGACATCCTTAACAGGTGTACTCACTTTGAAGTTCTGTCTCTACATTGGGTGAACTTGCATTTTGTAGGTTTCATGGGCTGTCCATGTGTTTTCAATTGCCTCATTATCACACAAACCTATGTTATATAAAGCTTGCAGATAGCATTCTTTACCTTGCCCTGAAAAGAGGCAAGAGAGTACATTTGGGTGTCCTTATCGAGTTTGTAACACATGTATTTTCTCCTTGTATTTTGTTTGTTATGTCTTTGCAAAACAGATGTGTTTTCAAGCAAGTTTGTTTTTACTTTGGTGTGGGTGGGGGATATTTTTCCATGAAATATATTTGATATCAATGTGTGTCATTTTTACATTGTTCACTTTGATTTAATTGTCTGTGCTGAATTATTTTGCTAAATCATTCTCAAGATGTTATGACTAATGTTTAAATCATTCATAGATGTCCTTTTTATCTCCTGTTAATTTCCAATGCAAAATGAGCAGACCTCAAAAACCATTTTCTGTTAGTGTCCCAAATTAACATACATGTGGTTTTTTAATTAATTAATTTATTTATTTTTTGCTGTCCTTGCTCTTTTCCTGTTTTGTTGACCAATAAAATTTGATGCAAATTTAGATGTTTGTTTTTTGTTTTTCATGCAAGAGATTTCACAGCTGCAGCTTAACTAGGCTGATTGGCATGTCAAAACAAAACAGGTGTGATTTGTCAAAGTTACTTTCCTGGTGCCTTCATGGTAGCATATGCATGGATTGTGTGTATGCTACCATGGATAGGCACCAGGAAAGGAAAATTACAGAGCGGTAAGTATTCAATTTTCCTTTTTACTGCAGCGGTTCTCAGCCTCAGTCCTCAAGTAACCCCGGACAGGACATGTTTTGTGAATTTATCTTCTGTAGAATAGCTGTCCAGAATACTAAGCCATTGACTGTGAATTAAAGCATTTGTGCAAGATAAAGGAAAACCTGCAAACATGGCCTGTTGGGGGTACTTGAGGACAGGCTTGATAAGCACTGATTTAGAGCACTGCGCTAAACTCTAGCTCAAGGCAATCCTATTTTAATTGTGGGCATTTGAGGGAAACCAAGTGAGTGTTAGAACCCCTGCTTTGTGTCCCTGTTTTTAAAATTGGCTTCACTTCCTGTCACATAGCCAAACAGGAAGTGAGGGTTCAATGTCTACCAATGTCTTTTCTTGCATACACACAGATCAAACTAGTGTCCCCATTAAGCAAATTGCACTCTAGCACTTTGTGTACACCCCAAATGATTAGGCAGTTTGGGGTTTAGTAAAGGAAAATCCACGCTGCAGTACAAGTGTAGTCGCTGAATCCGAGAGGAAGCACTGGTGATTTTAACATCCAATCATGTAAAAGCAAAGATGGTGGTTTTTTTTTCTTTTTCTTGCATGTCCCCCTCGGATCTCTAGCAAGTGCACTTGTAGTGCAAAGTGGATTTGCCTTTAGTAAATAAACCCCAAAGTCCAAGATACCTAATAATTTGGGGTGTACACAGCAAAATGCTAGAGTGCAATTTACCTAATGGGGAAGCTATTTAGATTGACCCGTGTGTCCCCTAGGAAAGACATTGGTAGGGTTTTACCCTCATTTCCCGTTTGGGAACAGGAAGTGAATAAATTTGAGAAAGTGGAAACATTTGGGAGGTGTCTTCACCCTATCAGGGGTGCAGACATCCCCAAAAACTGACCAGACTTCTAATCTCTCTGCACTCTATCCCCAAGCAAAAATAAGAAAGGATTTCATGTAGTTGAGCTTTGCAAAGACACATTCCTAAATACAACTGTGATGCATGTCAATGGCCCATTTAGACCTTGTTTAATAGAAAACACCAGTTGCCTTAAACTAGAAATATTTGTTAGTCCAGTCCTGGAAAACTGCATCTGCTTTGCTATTAATTTCCATAAAAATTGGGTTTCTGCAGCTAGATGCCCCAAATGCATCTAGATGCGCAACTGCTGTGTGCGCACAGGTATCCGCATATGTGGTTCTCGGAAAGCGGTGGCCAGCACACAGGAATGACATCACACCCCTACAGGAAGTTGCTTGTACTGCTGCTAAGTTCTATGAGGAAGAGATGATCCTTGCAAATTAAGAAAGAAAATTTTTTTTTTTTAATATGGGATGGTGTTTGTGTGGGTCAATAACACACATTCATACATATTAGGGCTAATTTAGACAGGATCCAATTTACAGCATGTTTTTAGATTGTGGGAGGAAACCCGCACAGGGAGAACATGCAAACTCCAGGCAGATGATGTCACAGGCAGGATTCGAACCAGCGACCCTTTTTGCTGCTAGGTAAAAGTGCTAACCACTACACCACTGTGCTGCACAAATATGTAACTATAGATGTAGGTTCTTGTGTCCACTTGTGAAAATACAAGTGGGTCATGTATCTACATTCCAAATTTGGCACTTAAGAATGGTCATGCACTATGCAATCTGATTGGCCAATCTCTGTACAACTCGATATTTTGGAAAAATAGGTAATAGGAAAACGCACTTGAACAATTCATTCAAATTCTAGGAAACCAACCAGGCTCTTGCACTAAATCTATTTTTTTGGATCTAACTGATTGCAGTGTATGGTCACCTTTAAAGATTAAGATCTTAAAATATTAATTTATTGGGTTTAGAAACACTTTTCTGTTTTTTGTAATGTATTGAAATATTTGTGTGAAAATCGAAAAAAAAAAAATTCAAAGATATATTAGAAGTAATAGGAATGAGATTAGCATCAAAAGGGTTAATTAAGTGAGAACAACTACTAATTGCCTAACAAGACACATCCAATGAGATGGGCGTGCGCTATTATCAATGAGAAAACAGCAGTTGTATTTGCATATTTATTATCGTGTTGCGCGTCTGCGTGCGCCGTTCCACACGCTCAATCAATTATTTATCCGGCGCACCAAATGAGGTAGGAACCGGCGCAGCATATTTTTCTTAGTAAATGACCCCCACAGAGTGATTGGGGGTTGCAAATTATAAAAAGAGGTTGTTCCCTTTGAGCAGTGCCATTCTGTTATTTATTGTTTTTTCTATTAGTAGATGAGCGCAGAGGTGTTTTGATTATAGACATCTTTATCTAAATATTTCTCACCCCCTGCCTCCCCCAGCTTGCAAAACCCCCAGGCTACTTCATACATCCAGCTGACAGACATCACTTGGAGCTACTTCCTACCCCCAGCTGAGTGACATTATTCCATGGTCACTTTTCATTCTCTACCTTCCCAATATCGCTCCCCGGTCACCCTACAGAAACTGCCACTGAAATAAAACCCTCCACAACTGACTCACCCCCACCAACTGTCTCACACCCCCATCCCACTGAAGCTTGGGGGGGGGAGACCCCTGCACCTGCAGTTATTCCCATCAAGGGGATGGTGTGTGGATAGAGCGGGTGGGGGAAATAACTGAAACTGATCTTTTGTGGCTCTCACTGCAGCAGCTGAAAGATTGGTTCAGTTATTTCCCTCACTCGCTGTGTAAGCTCTTCTGAGCAGGGCCCTCTTAATCCTCTTGTATTTTATTGTATTATAACTGTATTGTCTCCCTTTTATATTGTAAAGCGCTGCGCAAACTGTTGGCTCTAAATAAATCCTGTATAATAATAATATTAATAATAATATTGTATGGGGGGGGGGGTGAGGACTGTATGTATGCATATTGTATAGGGGGGGGGCTGTATGTATGCATATTGTATGGGGGGGGACTGTATATATTAATGGTACATGGATGGTGTATGGGGGGCTGTATATATGGATGGTATGTCCTGTCCACCAGATGTCTTGCTGATGTTTTATACTGGTTATTTGTACCTGTGTTGTTAAATTTACATGCAAAATGTGTAATTTACTTAAGACAATCATATGTGGTGTGCAGGCTCCATCTAGCGTTCCTTTTTGGTATTGCTGCAGTTCTGTTCGTTCGTTTATTTGTATGTGTAGTTGAGGAAGTTGTCAGCAAGCAGGGAATTCTGGGTAGAATCTTAACAGGAAGTGAAACAGCCACCATTTTGTGAGAAGACATTCAGGAAACAACACATGTACTTCTCTATCTATCGCCATCACCCCTTAGAGAACTTAAAAAGTACGTTTTTACTATCACATCTTGTACTGTATATCGTCGTTTATGCAATGTATGCTGTATTGTATGCAATATTATACTTATTGAGGTCTATTTCTGTTATTTTGTAGTTTCACCTGGTTTGTTCTAATAAAACTGAGATCAAAGAAATATGGTATCTACAGTTATTGGAATAAGCAGGTTTAGCTATCTGCTCCTTGAGACAGAACAGTGAAATTTTTAAGCTGACCTCTGAAGGGAAGATAAGCCGACTTCAGAAGTCTGTAAAGCCCGGGGCTACGCAGTATCCATACAGTCAGAAGCCTTAAAGATACAGGCAAAGCAAGCAGCCACGCTACACAGAGACGCGTTCTGTCAAGCAGCAACGACACTAGAACGGTCTCTATACAGCAAGACAGCTTCTTCCCCGCATCCATGTCTCACAGTGGGACATCTTCTTACAAAACACGTTCACGAGCAAGCTCATCTAAGTTATCTGTTGCAAATGCAGCAGCTATCGCCTGTTCAAAAGCTGAAGCAGCAAAAGCCAGGGCCGCATTCACAGACCAAGAGTTGCAGATGAAAAAAGAAAAGGCCCACCTTGATGCAGAAAATGTGAGACAGGAACAAGAGAGAGAGAAGGAAAGAGTACGCTTGGAGCAAGAGAGAGAGCAAGAAAGAGCACGCTTGGAGCAAGAGAGAGAGCAAGAAAGAGTACGCATGGAACGAGAGAGAGCAAGAAAGAGTACACATGGAACAAGAGAGAGAGAGAGAAGAAAAGAATACGCCTGGAAGAAGAGCTAGCCCAGCAGGAAGCATCTCTGAAATTGCAGCAAGCTTTCTTAGAGGCTAACATGGAGAAGCTGGCAGTAGAAAGAGACGCTGCCGCCGCCATTGCAGAAGCAGAAGCTTTAGAAGCAGCCATCTACGATGAACCAAGACTAGGCAGCAGCATACCGGGTCTAGAAGAGGACCAACAAGATTCTTCACAACGCACGTTAGATTATGTCTACCAGCACTGGGACCCAAGTAGCATCCCACAACAAGAAATCAAACATAACGTCAGTGAGTCACATCAAATAAAGCAGCAACAAGATGACCTGGGAACCCAGTGCTACAATCAAGAAAAATCTGACAGAGTTCCAGACGTTCCAGTTCCAACCAAACCTTATACTCCACAAGGTACCCAGCCTTCATACAAGCATCAAACACCAGTCTTCACTCCAAAAGTGTATGCAACAAACCGGTACGAACTGCCAACCTTATGTAAGTTTGAACCCAGCGCGCCTAAAGAGACTTTTACCAGGTATGCCTTTACACCGCACTACAATACACCAGCAGCCTACCCTAATGCCAATCAGGCTACTGTAGACTTTGCCAAGTTCCTGGCCAAAAATAGGATTTTTATAACAGCTTACCTGTAAAATCCTTTTCTTTTGATGTACATCACGGGACACAGAGCTCAGTAATTACTGATGGGTTATATAGGGTATCACTAAGTGATTGGACACTGGCACACCCTAAACAGGAAGTTCAACCCCCTATATAATCCCTCCCCTTACAGGGATACCTCAGTTTTGTAGCAAAGCAATATAAGTGTATTAGAAGAGGGGCGGGACCTCTGTGTCCCGTGATGTACATCAAAAGTAAAGGATTTTACAGGTAAGCTGTTATAAAAATCCTATTTTCTTTCTCGTACATCACGGGACACAGAGCCTCAGTAATTACTAATGGGACGTCCCAGAGCAATGCTATTTGAGGGGAGGGGACCACACAACGTAGGGTGTAATCAGACCTGAGGACCTCGTACCGCTGCCTGCAGCACACTATGCCCAAAGGCGATATCCTCATGTCTTCCCACATCCACCTGATAAAATTTGGTGAATGTATGGGCTGAAGACCAGGTTGCGGCCTTGCAGATTTGAGCCATAGAGGCCTGGTGATGCACCGCCCAAGAAGCACTAATAGCCCTTGTGGAGTGTGCCTTGATCTGAAAAGGAGGAATTTTCTGTTTCAAACCGTAAGCTTGAAAAATAATTTGTCAAATCCATTTAGAAATGGTAGATTTTGACGCTGCCTGTCCTCTATTGGGACCTTCTGGAAGCACGAACAAAACATCCGTTTTGCGAATTTGAGCAGTTGCTTTCAGATAGGCCTTGATTGCTCTTACTACATCCAAAGAATGTAGTGACCTTTCTTCCGTAGAACAGGGATCTGGAAAAAAGGAAGGCAGAACAATATCTTGGTTTAGATGAAAACCTGAAACCACTTTCGGTAGGAAGCTAGGATAAGGGCGCAATACTACTCTATCCTTGTGTATGATTAAATAAGGCTCTTTGCAGGAAAGAACTGCTAATTCTGATAATCTTCTAGCAGAAGAAATGGCTACCAGAAAAATTAACTTTCTTGTCAATAAGACCAAGGGAATTTGACGTATTGGTTCAAAAGGCTGTTTCTGTAAAACTGACAGAACCAAATTAAAGTCCCAGGGGTTTAGGGGCGCCTTAACCGGAGGATTAAGACGCGTCACCCCCTGCATAAAGTTTCGGACCAAAGAATGTGAAGCAAGTGGCCGTTGAAATAATACTGATAGGGCCGAGACCTGGCCCTTGATGGTACTCAAGGCCAGCTTCATTTCTAATCCCATTTGTAGAAAGTCAAGAATTCTACCTATTACATATTTTCTGGGATGCCAACCCCTGGATTCACACCAGGATACATAAACTTTCCAGACTCTATGATAAATCACTCTGGAAGCTGGCTTCCTTGCATTGATCAAGGTAGAGATCACATGACCTGAAAGCCCACGACTCTTCAGAACGTGGGTTTCAATAGCCAAAACGTCAAATTTAGCGTTTGTAAGGCAGGATGGAACGCTGGACCTTGAGATAACAGGTCTGGGCGTGACGGTAGAGTCCACGGGGAACCTACTGTCATCCTTACTATTTCTGCATACCAAGCCCTCCTGGCCAAGCTGGGGCCACCAGAAGTACTGACTTCTTCTCCTGCCTGATCCTGCGAAGGAGTCATGGCAGTAGTAGAATAGGAAGGAATGCATAAATCAGTGAGAACTGATGCCACGGAATCACCAACGCATCTGTCCCGCATGCAAGAGGATCCTTTGTTCTTGCCACAAACTTGTCGATCTTTTTGTTAAATCTGGATGCAAAAAGATCTACATCTGGAACCCCCCATCTTTGGCATATGGCCCAAAAGACGTCGGGGTGAAGAGACCATTCCCCTGGGAATAACCGCTGGCGACTCAAATAGTCAGAAAAATGGGTACATGCAGATACGCATCTCTGATGTCTATTGATGCCAGAAATTCTCCTCCCTGTAGGATGGAGACCACTGACCGAATTGATTCCATGCGAAAGGATCGAATCCTTAGGAATTGATTCAGATCCTTTAGATCCAGAATGGGTCTGACATCTCCATTTGGTTTTTGTACCGTAAAAAGGTTGGAATAAAATCCCAATCCTTGATCTTTCGTGGGAACCACCATGATGACTTTTTGCTACAATAGTCGCTCTAATGCTAGAAGGAGCGACTGCTTTTTCTCTGGATCTCTGGGGACACTTGATCTGAGGAAACGAGGAGAGGGGATTTCTTGGAACTCAGGTTTGTAACCTAGAGTTACCATGGAGATTACCCATCTGTCCTGGAAATCCTCCTGCCAGAGCTTTGAGAACCGTAGCAGTCTTCCCCCCACCCGAGCGAGCGAGGCGCTCCTTCATAAAGAGGCTTTAGCGTCTTGTCTAGTAGGCTTCTTCCCCCAGGACTTCTTTTGTCCCTGGGGTCGACTCTGAAATTTATTTCTAGACCCTGACGGAGGAGGTCGTCGCGACTGCCTGGAGGCTGATGCTTCTGGCACTGGGGAAAGAGCCCGTTTGAAAGAGGGACGCTTACTCCTTTTCTTAACAGGTAAGAGAGTGCTTTTCCCACTAGAGATCTTTTGGATATAATTGTCCAAATCCTCTCCAAACAGCCTTGCACCACGAAATGGAAATCCAGCCAGAAGTTTCTTACATGGTGCTTCGGCTGACCAGTTCTTCAACCATAAGATTCTATGCATATGCACCAACCCAAGTGAAAGACGAGAGGTTTGGATGATAGAATCTCTGATGGCGTCAACAGCAAAACATAAGGCCGCTGGAAGGTTAGCCAACCCCTGGGCCTGCTGTTCAGGTAGAACTGACAGACTCCAATCGCTGCCACTGCAGGTTGAGCTACTGAACCTGCTAAGGAGAAAATATCCTTCAACAGGGATTCCATTTTATTATCAACAGGATCCCTGAGCATCTGAGCATTTGTCTACAGGACAAGTCAGACTTTTATTTACGGAGGAAATGGCGGCGTCAATGGCCGGTATCCCCCACATCTTTATAAACTTTTCTTCCATAGGATAAAGTGTTGAAAACTTTTTAGGTGGAAAAAAACGTTTATCTGGGTGATCACACTTAGAATAAATGAGCTTTTCTAGCAGATTATGAACAGGAAAAGCATGTGTTGTTTGAGGAGGCTTCAGTGACCCCAAAGAAGAAGAGGTTTCTTTAACTGACTCAGATACGGGTAACTTAAATGTGCAGCGGACCAATCCAGCAAGGATCTGTACTAAGACCTTCTCATCCTGAGAAGCTGAAGAGGGCCCTCCACTTGATTCCTCAGAGGAGGAATTATCAGTCCCATCCCGATCCTCTGAAAGGGATTCTTCTCCTTTTTCCCAGAGTTCCTCTGCCTGAGGGTCCTGGGTAACAGAGGAAGACCTAGTGCGTTTTCTTCAACTGAGTAAAGATGCGATTAAGGCCATTAATCTTTCCTCTAATCCATTAATGGTTGAGGAAAAAACCTTGTGCGTAATGTATACAGGGGCTGAAGTGCCAGAAGCAGATGCAGCCCCCAACCACAACGGCTCTCCCTGGCCGGCCATCCCAGGTCCCTCAGGGGGGGAAGGCACTGCAGAAGGGGGGTCCTCAGAGCCTGAGGGAGATCCCCTAGAGCCTCTGTTTTTTGGGGTATTTGTACCTCTTCTACCCATAGTGCAAAGCAACAAGGTAGAGGTATCACACAAATGAAACACTGACTGCTGAGCGATGTAGTCCAGCAACTTGCTACTGCTACCAATGCCCAGTCAAGTGTTTCTTAGTAAATGCTGCCTGGGAGAATGCCTGTGTCCCACCTTACATGCGACCGTCAGCTCTGTGTCCCTCCATAGGCTGTGTGCACCTGAAAAGTGTGCTTCTTATAGCCTGTGCAGCCGGCGATGTGGGCGTATAAGCACGCCGGACGCCGCGCTGGCGCTCCGCCCCCGCTCGTTTTATTCAAAAAACGTGCGCTTTCCCACACTCGGGACCAGCACGGAGGGGAGGCTGGGTTAGAGGAGGACGGAGAGAGGCCAGCAGGTGATGGGGTCTGCCACATGTAATGGCGGTGGCGGTCATAGTGCCGTATACTACCGCCTCACAGACCACTGCGGCCCCCCTAATCTTGGGGGGAATGTCCCTGCAGGAAGAGCCCCCCATCCCATCCTACCTGGAGCTCGGCTGGAGGAGCTGTGTAGCGTGAACACTGAGACAGACAATCAAGCATGTGAAGGTATGTGCTCTTGGCAGCCCCCCGGTGGCAACAATAGGCATAGGATACATTTACTTAAAGGAGAAACCTACTAGAATTAAAAAATTCTGTGTAATCTCCCTTACCTTATCCAGCTGCAGGGTTCTGTAATACAGACCCAATCTTCACCTCTCACGGTGGGCTCCGTTTGGAAGACTGGGGCCCCCTATGGATAGGGGGATCCGCAGTTCTGGGCCTGTAAAGCAGCCGGCCAAGAATACGGCTAGAAAAAACAAATTCTGAAATGCGGGGTCCAGCTCTCTAAAAAGAGAAGCGTTACAGGTAAAACCTTGTTTCTTCGGACGCCCGGGTACCATCCAATTCAGCCTAGAAAGGACACTTCGAAATGGATCCGGTTCGCCTGGCTTGCCCCAGTATAGGATATAGGAAATTCCCTTTGGAGCTCAGCACAGGACATCTTCACACGTCCAACACCTAAGACACTGACGAAAAAACTGAGGTATCCATGTAAGGGGAGGGATTATATAGGGGGTTGAACTTCCTGTTTAGGGTGTGCCAGTATCCAATCACCTAGTGATACCCTATATAACCCATCAGTAATTACTGAGGCTCTGTGTCCCGTGATGTACGAGAAAGAAAGAGAGTTAGTTACCCAAGGACTTGTCAAATTTAGTGATTGCCCTCAACACTACAGGGCGTGTCGATCCGCTTTCCAGAGTGTCATTCAAGGTCTAGATCTATCCTGCAGGAAACAGATAGAACTCCTCATAAAGTGGCTTGGCAATGATTCTGCTGAACATGTCAAAAGGGTCAGAGACATTAACATAAACCACCCTGAGATAGGCCTTGCAAACATCTGGAACAGACTGAATAGATGTTATGGCTCACCAGAAGCTATAGAAAGTACACTGTTTTAAAGGAGAGAAGACTCTCCAAAAATACATAGCAGAGGTTACCAAAGACTCAGAGAATTCAGTGACCTGTGTATGGAGTTACAAGTTGCTAAAGCAGAAGGAGACTTAACTGGCCTTTCTTATCTTGATTCTGCTAGAGGTATTAACTCCTTAGCACAAAAACTTCCTTATGAGTTACACGAAAGATGGATTACTCATGGCTGTAACTACAAACAAAAACACAATGTGCCTTTTCCACCCTTTAGTGAGTTTGTGGACTTTGCAGACAGACAAGCAGGAATGAAAGATGACCCCAGCTTCATTTTTCCAGTGTCTTATACCACTTCTTCTGGCCCTAAACAACTCAGAGCTCCAGTAGCAGTGCACAAAACTAACATTTCTTCCCACAGATTTGCAGAGTCTCAGCCAGAGGATCAAGACAGCGACCCTACTAAGTTCTACCCTCTACATAAGATGCTACATCCTCTTCTGAAATGCAGAGCCTTCAGGACAAAGACCATCCAGGATTGCAAAGCTTTGCTCAAAGAGAACAGCATCTGTTACAAGTGCTGCTCTTCGTTCACACATTTCGCCAAGGACTGTAAGGTCAGTGTCAAATGTAGAGAATGTGACAGCACAGAGCACAACACAACTCTACACCCAAGGCCTACTCCAAGAACTTTTCCACCTGTTCATAGGCACAAGGAGCAAGGCAGGGAGACCAAAGACTCTAGTACAGACGTCATAGTAATCACTTCACAGTGTGCTGAAGTCTGCAAAGGAAGTGCAGGTCCTGCTCTAAAATCTGTCTTGTGAGAGTTTACCCAAAAGGACGCAGAGACAAAGCAGTCAAGCTCTACGTCATCTTGGATGATCAGAGTACAGAGTATCAAGTCACTAGCTAGATCTATTTTTTTTGACATTCTAAACCTTAAAGGCCCCAGCAGTCTTTACTCCCTTAGGACTTGTGCAGGTACAGTGGAAACGGTGGGGAGAAGAGCTGACGGCCTACAAATGGAATCTATGGATGGTAAGACATGCCTACCCTTACCGACCATAATAGTGTGCAACCAGATGCCAGACAACAGATCAGAGATTCCCACACCAGACGCAGCAGCTCACCCTACTCACTTGAACCACATAGCACATCTCATACCAGAACTAGATGATCAGGCTCAGATAATCTTACTCCTAGGAAGGGATATCTTGCAAGTCCACAAAGTAAGAAAACTGATCAACGGTCCTAAAAATGCCGCATATGCCCAAAAACTGGATCTTGGGTGGGTCATTACAGGTGATGTTTGCCTGGGAGGTACACACAAACCTGCATCTGTTAATAACCTGCTTACTAGTACCCTCAAGAATGGTCGTCCTTCTCTTTTCCAACCCTGTCAAAATCACATCCTCATAAATGAACTACCACACAACAACCCTGTACCTTTTCCCTTCCTAGGTCCCCTCTGTTACAGCAATACCTATGACAACGACCAAAGCGACTTAGGAAGCACAGTGTTCCAGAGAACAAAGGAAGACAACCAGGTAGCAATGTCCAGTGAGGATAGGTTCTTCTTAGAGGTTATGGAAAGGAGTATGGAGAAAGACGGGACTAACAGCTGGGTTGCACCTCTTCCCTTTAGACCACAAAGACGACGTTTGCCTAACAACAGAGAACTAGCATTTAAACGTCTCACTTCCCTAAGACACAATCTTCAAAGGAAACCAGAGATGTAAGAACATTTCTTTTCCTTCATGGAGAAAATATTCCAGAATGGTCATGCTAAGATAGCCCCAAACCTCAAAGACTCAGAGGAATGCTGGTACTTACCTATATTTGGGGTCTTTCACCCTAAGAAGCCAGGGCAGATTAGAGTGGTGTTTGATTCCAGCGCCAAACATGAAGGTGTCTCTCTAAATGATGTCCTTCTCTCTGGCCCTGATCCTAACAGCAGACTATTAGGAGTACTTCTTCACTTTCACAAGGATTCAGTCGCATTTATGGCAGACATACAGCAAATGTTCTATTGCTTTCTTGTTAAAGAAGAACACCAAAACTTTCTGAGGTTTCTCTGGTTCAGGGACAACAACCCCTCTGGAGACATCACAGAATACCGCATGAGGGTGCACATATTTGGCAACAGTCCTTCCCCTGCAGTTGCTTTATATGACCTCAGACATTCTGCTAGAGTGGGAGAGTCAGAGTATGGGTCAGATGTCAGACAGTTTGTGGACAAGGATTTCTATGTAGTCGATTGCTTGAAATCACCACCCACAAATGAAGCTGCAATCAGTCTCCTCAAAAGAACTCAGGCAATGCTTGCGTGTTCCAACTTAAGACTCCACAAGATTGCTTCCAACAGTAGAGAAGTTTTAGTAGCCTTTCCTGTCCAAGATCGAGTTAAAGGACTTAGATCTAGGCACAGACTCACTTCCCATGCAACGCAGCCTTGGTTTGCTTTGGGACTTAAGATCTGACACATTTACTTTCCAAGTAAACACAGAAGAAAAACCCTTTACCCGTAGAGGTGTCCTATCTACCATAAACAGCCTGTATGATCTCTTAGGCTTTGCAGCACCTGTTACCATCCAGGGTAAAGCAGTACTGAGAGACTTAACCTGTGAGTCGCTATATTGGGACCACCCTCTCCCCACTGACAAGAAAAACCTATGACTAGAGTGGAAGGACTCACTAACAGCTCTATCCCACCTTAAAATTCCACGACCATATTGTCCTCTGTCATCTGCTAATGTTCAGACGCAAAGACTTTGTGTGTTTTCGGATGCTTCTGTTAATGCAATTGCTGCTGTAGCTTACCTGAAAACCATAGACACTAAAGGACAATGCCACATAGGGTTCATAATGGGGAAAGCAGAACTTGCACCACTTCTCAAACACATCATACCCAAGCTGGAAAAGCAAAACTGCACATGGATCTTCAACCCACCTCACTCTTCTCACATGGGAGGTGTTTGGGAGAGAATAATAGGCATAGCCCGCAGAATTCTTGACTCTATCTTCCTACAAGTAAGAATTGCAAGGCTTACTCACGAATGTTTAGTGACATTTATGGCAGAGGTTACAGCTATCATTAACGCCAGACCTTTGACATCCATTTCAAGTGACTCTGAGGATCCAGTGGTCCTCACACCTGCCATGTTACTCACGCAAAAGACTAGTCTTGCCGGTGCTCCAGCTGGAGAGTTTTGTGAGAAGGACCTTTACAAACGTCAGTGGAGACAAGTACAAACCCTTGCCAATACCTTCTGGAAACGGTGGAGGGAACAATATATGTCTACTCTACAAGTAAGGAGAAAGTGGCACACTGAAAAGCCTAATCTTAAACCTGGTGATGTTGTGCTCATGAAAGATTGCCAGACACTAAGGAATATGTGGCCTTTAGGTTTGATCACCAAAGTACTGCCAAGCAAGGATAATCGTGTCCGTAAGGTCGAGGTCAAGATCTTTCAACAGAATGAGGTTAAAGTATTCTTGAGACCAGTGACCGAACTTATTCTGTTGCTCTCTACGGAGGACTCTGTTAGTGGCATCACTTGATGTCAGGCAGGGAGTGTTCTGTCCACCAGATGTCTTGCTGATGTTTTACACTGGTTATTTGTACCTGTGTTGTTAAATTTACATGCAAAATGTGTAATTTACTTAAGACAATCATATGTGGTGTGCAGGCTCCATCTAGCGTTCCTTTTTGGTATTGCTGCAGTTCTGTTTATCGTTTATTTGTATGTGTAGTTGATGAAGTTGTCAGCAAGCAGGGAATTCTGGGTAGAATCTTAACAGGAAGTGAAACAACCACCATTTTGTGAGAAGACATTCAGGAAACAACACATGTATTTCTCTATCTATCGCCATCACCCCTTAGAGAACTTAAAAAGTAAGTTTTTACTATCCCATCTTGTACTGTATATTGTTGTTTATGCAATGTATGCTGTATTGTATGCAATATTATACTTATTAAGGTCTATTTCTGTTATTTTGTAGTTTCACCTGGCTTGTTCTAATAAAACTGAGATCAAATAAATATGGTATCTACAGTTATTGGGATAAGTAGGTTTAGCTATCTGCTCCTTGAGACAGAACATGGTATATGGAGGGGAGACTGTATGTATGTATGGTGTATAGGGGGGTGGAGAACTAGATAGATAGATAGATAGATAGATAGATAGATAGATAGATAGATAGATAGTGAGAAGAACCCTTTGAAATCCTGACATACTAAGATCACAAAACTTACTTTACAAGCTTGTCTCACACCAAGATCTCTGCACACTTTTCAAAAGAGCAGCAGGGAACGCAGGGGCTCTGCCTTCAACCTCACCTCCGTGTCCCTTCTTTGGCCAGCCAAAGGAGAGCAAACGGCAACATGGAGGCTCCCCGCCTCTGTGTCCCGTCTTCAGTACACTGAGCGGACGGAGGTGCACGCTGCTGACAGTGCAGGGGGTAGATAGGGAGGCAGGAGCAGACAGCATTGCAGACCCGAACTCGGGACATGGCCATGGTGGCACAGCTTAGGCAAGGCACACCGCACAGGGAGCCACTGGCGGGTCTGAATAATGTGCCCGGGTCTCAGGCGGGCAGAGACCCGGACACGCCGGGTGAATCCCAGACAGGTGGCAACCCTAGGTAGCTGACAAAGGAGGGGGGTAGTTGACAGAGGAGGGGGGGTAGCTGACAGAGGAGGGGGATAGCTGACAGAGAGGAGGGGGTGACTGACAGAGAAGAGGGTGGCTGACAGAGAGGAGGGGGGCGGCTGACAGAGAGGAGGGGGGCTGACAGAGAGGAGGGGGTGGCTGACAGAGGAGGGGGGCTGACAGAGAGGAGGGGGGTGGCTGACAGAGAGGAGGGGGTGGCTGACAGAGGAGGGGGGGTTGACAGAGAGGAAGGGAATGGCTGAAAGAGAGGAGGGGGTGGCTGACAGAGAGGAGGGGAGCTGACAGAGGAGTGGGGCCGACAGAGAGGAGGGGAGCTGACAGAGAGGAGGGCGGCTAATAGAGAGGAGGGGGGCTGACAGTGGAGGGGGGGATGACAGGGGAGGGGGGCTGACAGAGAGGAGGGGGGTGGCTGACAGAAAGGGGGCTGACAGAGAGGAGGGGGGTGGCTGACAGAGAGGAGGGGGGTGGCTGACAGAGGAGGGGGTTTGACAGAGAGGAAGGGAATGGCTGACAGAGAGAAGGGGGGTGGCTGACAGAGAGGAGCAGGGCTGACAGAGAGGAGGGCGGCTGACAGAGAGGAGGGGGGGCTGATAGAGAGGAGGGGGGGCTGACAGAAGGGGGGCTGACAGTGAAGGGGAGGGGGCTGACAGAGAGGAGGGGGGTGGCTGACAGGAAGGGGGCTGACAGAGCTGATGAGACCGACCTCAGGACAGAGACACACAGCTTGAGGCAGGACTCTGGGAGCAAGCAGCAGGTGCGATTATCTACAGCCCTGTCCAGCCCCGCCTCCACATGTGACCAGCCAATCACAGACCCTCATGTCTGCCGCCCCGCACATGACACGTTCCGTTCAGCCAATCACACGGGGCACCCGCTGGGCTCAGAGCGCAGTGATGTCCCGGCACTGTGTGACAGTTGTTATTTTGAGGGGACAGCAAATTTACACTTATACAAGCTGTAAACTCACTACTTTACATTGTAGAAAAGTGTAATTTCTTCAGTGTTGTCACATGAAATTATATAATAAAATATTTACAAAAATGTGAGGGGTGTACTCACTTTTGTGAGATACTGTATATGACTACTCCAAAACCCTGAAGATTTTTATTGAAATGTGTCAGTTTATTTCATGATACTAACTGTTCAATATGACAAGAATTGTTTTATTACTGAAAAATTATGTGGAAATTGGAATGGATAGGTGATATATATGTCTAGATGTGTATTGTATACACCAGTGTTTCTCAACTCCACTCCTCAAGTTGCCCCAACAGGTCAGGCTGTCCATTATTTTGCACAGGTGATTTGACCAGTTTCACTGTCTTACGTAGTAATTACCACAGCCGTTTCATCTGAGGGAAATCCTGAAAACATGACCAGTTGGGGCACCTTGGGGACTGGAGTTGAGAAACACTGGTATACAACATGTCAGTCACTTATTTTTAAAAATATGTTTTTTATACTGATTTTTTTACAGACCACTAATGCTTAGGAAGATCAAATATGAGAACTGGTGATTTGTGATAAATCAGACTAGACTTACTTTACCAAGGAATTTTACTCTGGATTGAACTGAAGACCAAAAAAACCTTGCTTAAAGTACACTGAGCAAAATTATAAAAGCAAACTTTTGTGTTTGCCCCTATTTATCATGAGCTGAACTCAAAGATCTACAACTTTTTTCTATGTACACAAAAGGTCTATTTCTCTCCAATATTGTTCACAAATCTGTCTAAAGCTCCATACACACGATAGGACTTTGTACAAAGTTTCCCTTGGATTTTTGTACAAAGGGCGTTGGCTAGAAGTTTGTCTTGCATACAGACGACAGGACTTTTCCAGCCAACTTTCACCAAATCACGTGGTTTTTCAGTTCTTTACCACCACCCTTTGGTCAACTTCTGTATTGTTGTCTGATATTGTGTCAATCTCGCCACTTTTATTGGCGAGATTGACACCTTGTGAGCCGGGTTCACACTGGTGCGGGGATCCGACTTGGATCCCCGCCAATGCCAGGCACTGTGTTTGGTATGAATCTTGAGAGGGAACTCCACGCCAAATTTTAAATAAAAAACCGGCATGGGTTCCCCTCCAGGGGCATACCAGGCCCTTAGGTCTGGTATGGATTCTAAGGGGAACCCCCTACGCCGAAAAAAACTGTGTGGGGGTCCCCCCAAAATCCATACCAGACCCTTATCCGAGCACGCAGCCCGGCCGGTCAGAAAAGGGGGTGGGGACGAGCGAGCGTCCCCCCTGAGCCGTACCAGGTGGCATACCCTCAACATGGGGGGTGGGTGCTTTGGGGGAGGGGGACGCACTGCGGCCCCCCACCCCGAAGCACCTTGTCCCCATGTTGATGAGGACAAGGGCCTCTTCCCGACAACCCTGGCCGTTGGTTGGCGAAGTCTGCGGGCGGGGGGCTTATCGGAATCCGGGAGCCCCCTTTAATAAGGGGGCCCCCAGATCCCGGCCCCCACCCTATGTGAATGAGTATGGGGTACAGCGTACCCCTACCCATTCACCTAGGGAAAAAGTGTCAATAAATAAAACACACTACACAGGTTTTAAAATTAATTTATTAGGCAGCTCCGGGGTCTTCTTCTGACGTCGGGGGTCTTCTTCCGACTTCGGGGGTCTCTCCGACGTCTTCTCCCTCTCTCCGGTGACGTGTCCGCGCTCTCTGGATCTTCTCCGGTGCCTTCCTCCTTCTGCCGGGCTCCTCCGCTATCTTCTGCTCTTTTGCCATTCTTTTGCTAGCAGAGGAGCCCGGCCATCTGGATCGTCTACTTCCCTCTTCTCTTCCAGAGATGTTGACAGGACGCTCTCTCCGGCTGTAGTGCTGTCTGTGCGCTCTGCTATGACTTATATAGGTGGTGACCCCGCCCCCCTATGACATCACAGTCCTGGGGCATGCTGGGACTGTGAGGTCATAAGAGGGCGTGGTGATGTCATCCTATGACCCCGCCCCCTTAGATAGCGAAGGAGCCCGGCAGAAGGAAGAAGGCACCGGAGAAGATCCAGAGAGCGCGGACACGTCACCGGAGAGAGGGAGAAGACGCCGGAGGGACCCCCGAAGTCAGAAGAAGACCCCGGAGCTGCCTAATAAATTAATTTTAAAACCTGTGTAGTGTGTTTTATTTATTGCCACTTTTTTCCCTAGGTGAATTGGTAGGGGTACGCTGTACCCCATACTCATTCACATAGGGTGGGGGGCCAGGATCTGGGGGCCCCCTTATTAAAGGGGGCTCTCGGATTCCGATAAGCCCCCCCGCCCGCAGATGCCGACAACCAACGGCCAGGGTTGTCTGGAAAAGGCCCTTGTCCTCATCAACATGGGGACAAGGTACTTTGGGGTGGGGGGCCGCAGGGCGCCCCCCTCCCCCAAAGCACCCACCCTCCATGTTGAGGGCATGCAGCCTGGTATGGCTCAGGAGGGGGGGGCGCTCGCTCGTCCCCATCCCCTTTCCTGACCGGCCTGGCTGCGTGCTCGGATAAGGGTCTGGTATGGATTTGGGGGGACCCCATGGCATTTTTTTGGCGTAGGGGTTCCCCTTAAAATCCATACCAGACCTAAGGGCCTGGTATGCCCCCAAAGGGGAATTCCCCCTCGCGCTCGCCGCAGTAGGAAAATGTGTTTTTCCTATTGCAGCCAGCGCGAGATGTACAGTACCTTGTCGTCGAGAACCAGCGTGATGGGTTTGCACTGGAAACATTCTCACGGCCGCGTACTTTAGTTTGTACAAAAGTCCAATGCTTTTGTGTACACACGATCGGACTTTGCTCCATCGGACTTTTGTTGCCGGAAAGTTTGTCCGTTCGCACAGCCAACAAAAGTCCGATGGAAACAGAAAAAGTTTGTCCAATGGAGCTTACACACGGTCGGATGTTGCTCCAAAAGAGCTAATTTGCAAGTTTGTTGTCAAAAAGTCCGATCGTGTGTACGGGCCTTTAATCTGTGTTAGGCTTCATTCCCACGAGGCGGATCCGCTGCCACGGAGTCCGCCTCTGTCCTCCAGCTCAGCGGGAGATCTCTCCGTTGATCTCTGCTGAGCCAGGGGATGACAGGTCCCTTTCTGCTCACTGAGCGGGGAGGGGCTTGTCGAGCGCCGCTGGTTGCTATGGAGAGATCGGACGAAAACGGACAGCATGCTGTTTTCATCAGATCTCACCTGATCCGATCCGCCAGGGACGGATGCGAACGTAGGGCCATCCGTCTGATTTTAGCGGATCGGACTGGGTCGGATGTCAGCGGACATGTCACCAGTGACATCCGCAGCGCCATAGACTGAAAAGGAGCGCCCGTTCAGGTCCGCCGACAAAACTGACAGGTGGACCTGAACGGTCCGACAGTGTGAAAGGGGCCTTAGTGAGCACTTCTCCTTTGCCGAGATAATCCATCCACCACACAGGTGTGGCATATCAAGATGCTGATTAGACAGCATGATTATTGTACAGGTGTGCCTTAGGCTGGCCACAATAAAAGGCCACTCTACAGTAAAATGTGCAGTTTTATCACATAGCACAATGCCACAGATGTCGCAAGTTTTGAGGGAGCGTGCAATTGGCATGCTGACTGTAGGAATGTCCACCAAAGCTGTTGTCCTTTAATTAAATGTTCATTTCTCTACCATAAGCCGTCTCCAAAGGCGTTTCAGAGAATTTGGCAGTACATCCAACCGATTGCTGCAACATCTGGTTTGCATAACCAAAGAATTTCTGCACAAACTGTCAGAAACGGCTTCAGGGAAGCTCATCTGCAAACTCGTTGTCCTCATCGGGGTCTCGACCCGACTTCAGTTCATCGTCGTAACCAACTTGAGTGGGCAAATGCTCACATTCGATGGCCTCTGGCACTTTGGAGAGGTGTTCTCTTCACTGATTAATCCCGGTATTCACTGTACAGGGCAAATGGCAGACAGCGTGTATGGTGTCATGTGGGTGAGCGGTTTGCTGATTTCAATGTTGTGGATCGAGTGGTTCATGGTGGCGGTGGGGTTATGGTATGGGCAGGCGTATGCTATGGACAATGAACACAGGTACATTTTATTGATGGCATTTTGAATGCACAGAGATACCGTGACAAGATCCTGAGGCCCATTGTTGTGCCATTCATCCAAGACCATCACCTCATGTTGCAGCATGATAATGCATGGCCCCATGTTGCAAGGATCTGTACACAATTCCTGGAAGCTGAAAACATCCCAGTTCTTGCATGGCCAGCATACTGACCGGACATATCACTCATTGAGCATGTTTGGGATGCTCTGAATTGGCGTATACGACAGCACGTTCCAGTTCCTATCAATATCCAGCAACTTCGCACAGCCATTGAAGAGGAATGGAGCAACATTCCACAGGCCACAATCAACAACCTGATTAACTCTATGGGAAGGAGATGTGCTGCACTGTGTGAGGCAAATGGTGGTCACATCAGATACTGACTGGTTTTCAGACACCCCCCCCCCCCCCCCCCAATACAGTAAAACGGCACATTTTAGAGTGGCCTTTTATTGTGGACAGCCTAAGGCAGTGTTTCTCAACTCCAGTCCTCAAGGCACCCCAACAGGCAATGTTTTCAGGCTTGCCATTATTTTGCACAGGTGATTTGATCAGTTTCACTGCCTTAGTAATTACCACAGCCGTTTCATCTGAGGGAAATCCTGAAAACATGACCTGTTGGGGCGTCTTGAGGACTGGAGTTGAGAAACACTGGCCTAAGGCACACCTGTGCAATAATCACGCTGTCTAATCAGCATCTTGATATGCCACACCTGTGAGGTGGATGGATTATCTGGACAAAGGAGAAGTGCTCACTAAGGGCACTTTCACACTGGGGCAGGCGTCGGCAGTAAAGTGCTTTACGGCCGCTAGTGGGGCGCTTTTAAGCCCCACTAACAGCTGAAAAAGGGTTAAAAGCGCCTGCAAAGAGTCGCTTTGCCTGCACTGCCCATTGATTATGTAAAGCGCGTCAGTGTGAAAGCAGCCCAACAAAGATTTAGACAGATTTGTGAACAATATTCGAGAGAAATAGGCCTTTTGTATACATAGAAAAAGTTGTAGCTCTTTGAGTTCAGCTCATGATGAATAGGGGCAAACACAAAAGTGTTGCAATTATAATTTTATAGTGTAGAACTCTAGGCAAAACTTTTTTTTTTTCATTTTGGATAAAGTAAGGGAGGGTCATAACCCCTATCAGATATTTTTTTTTTTTTTCCCATCTGCGTTACAATCTGAGATTTCCCTTCACTTCCTGTTCCATAGCCAAACAGAAAGTGAGAGGAAATCTCTGCAAATTAATTAAATTCCTTGGGACCTCCAGTTCACCAGAACTAGTGTCCGCATAGGAAGGTTTCCCCTCTATTACTTTTCTGAGGACAACCCAAAATTTGGGATTTTCTTTTACTTTCAATGATAATGGTAAACAGGACAAAAAAGGAGGTTGAAGCTCCTGAATGGGGGCACAGACAGCATTTGTTCTATTGTTGGTCAGTCGGTTTTGTAATACTTCAATATATTTGTAATAGCTAAATGTTTTCTATCACACTTCATTAAAATCATATTTTAGCTCACAACCACTCTCGTGAATCCCAAACACCCATTATCATGATTGTGTTGATAAAAAAAAAAAAAAACCTTTACAATCAATTTAACGAACAGACATTTCATACTTACCTGCTCTGTGCAAGGTTTACCTTCCAACAAGACAATGACCCTAAGCACACAGCTAAAATAATGAAGGAGTGGCTTCACAACAACTCCATGGCTGTTCTTGAATGGCCCAGCCAGAGCCCTGACTTAAAGCCAATTGAGCATCTCTGGAGAGACCTAAAAATGGCTGTCCAACAACGTTTACCACCCAACCTGACAGAACTGGAGAGGATCTGCAAGGAGGAATGGCAGAGGATCCCCAAATCCAGGTGTGAAAAACTTGTTGCATCTTTCCCAAAAAGACTCATGGCTGTATTAGATCAAAGGGGTTCTTCTACTAAATACTGAGCAAAGGGTCTGAATACTTAGGACCATGTGATATTTCAGTTTTTCTTTTTTAATAAATCTGCAAAAATGTCAACAATTCTGTGTTTTTCTGTCAATATGGGGTGCTTTGTGTACATTAATTAATGAAGGGGGTCTGAATGCTTTCCGTCCCCACTGTATATATATATTCCTGGGTTACTATGTGGGTGTAAAGAATATAACTGCTGCCAGCACCAAATTAGGGTCAACCCATACCCATATACAGAAATACAGGCGGTCCCCTAGTTACAAACATTCGACTTACAAACAAGGGGGGGGGGGGGGAGACAACAGGAAGCGAGATAAAATCCACCCCTAGGAAGGGAAATTCACTCCTATTAGGCGCGGTTCACACTGGGGGATCCGACTTGTACGCCCTCAAGTCGCCCCAGAAATAGTTTCGATGGGAGTGAACGCTAGCGTCTTAATAGACGCTACTGAAGTCGCTCCGACTTCAGAGCGTACTCCCTGTACTACTTTGATCCGACTTGGTAGGCGACCTGTACCATAGAAATCAATGGAAGTCGCCTCCAAGTCGGATCTCTCTGTAAAGTCAAGCGACTTTGCAGGGAAAACCCCTCCCTCCCAGAGAGCTGATTGGCCACAGGCGAAGTCGCCTGTCATGGAGGCGACTTCAAGTCGCCTTGTAATTTGCTAAAGTCGCGCTGAAGTCGCGTCGAAGCCGCGTTGAAGTCGCCGTGCAAAGTCGCGCTGAAGTCGTGTTGCCCCAGTGTGAACCGACCCTAAGGGTTATTAAGGAATAAAGGTACCTCCACTGATGCTTTATCACAAAGGCTTGTTTCCACAACAACCCAACATTTTAAAAATCCAGCTGTCATTGGGACAGAAAGTGAGGTGAAATCTTCTGAACAGGGGCACAGAAAGCAAAACAAACATAACAGGTGTGTTAACCCTTCCCTATGCTATCCAAAAAGCTTAAAAAGCCCGGCTTGCGCACAACGTCATGACGTCACGCGCATTGCGGCGGAGATGACGACAGTGGTCGGGGCCTGTTGGCCTTCCGGGACGCCGAGGGAGCCACACAGGGGCCGCTCCATCAGCGGTTCCAGCGCCAATCCTTCCGGGTTTTTTTTTTTTTTTTCTTGTGGGCGGTGTGGGTGGGGGGTTTGCACCTGCACATGATTATCCCATTTGCCTGAATTTGGATATAAAGGGAGACTGGAGGCCTGACAATTAGATCATGATCTCCTGCAGGCCAGGATGAATGCTACTGCTGCCAGGTTCTTTCTACACCAGAGTCCCTATTTTTGCATGATCGCCACCAAGCTTATTACATTGAACTTTTCAACAAGTCCAGCATTACCTCCAGCCTACACGATTTTTACAACTGATAAGGTAAACTGTTGTTATTCACCTTTATTCCACACAGCACTCTCCACCACCCTACATACACATTTTCACATTTTGATTGGCTTTTCACCTAATTTTAGACTTTTTTTTACTTTTTAGTTTACTTTTCATTATTGTTTTCACACAGCAGGCACCAAGCAAGCACCATGTCATGTTACCACATCATGCACCACCTCATTCACACTATCCTCCACCACATAATGCACTCCTCTCCATTTAGGCCATAGTTGTTGTTTTTTCTTTTCTTTCTTTTTTTTTTTTTTTCACACACACACACACACCTTTCCCCCTCTTTTTCACCCATTTCATCCTTCTTATTTACCTATCCATTATAATAGACCTACCATACCACTGCATTGTTGGATCACACGATCATTAAATTTTGTCGATTACATTTATGGGATGGAATTAACATCTCAATATATTTACATAGTAAAAATCCTATCCAACGCCAGTCTCCACATAGACAAATTGGAAACACTCAGTACATTACCAAGCTAATTATTAAACTTCCTATAACTAATACATGGCTATTCTTGGGTTTCTGTTGCAGGTGTGGGCTCCTCCCCCTCATCCCCCCCCCCTCCCGGGGGGCGCGTTAAGTGTGGCTCCTTGCAAGCCCCCTGAGGCTGGCTCTCCTGGGAGAGTGAGGGTGGCCCCCCGAGCCCTCCGGTGTTTCCATTGGCCCTCAGCACATATCCTGGACTAGAGAACACCCATTCCACCACTTAGCGGTAAAGACTCATTATCTTGGTTTAATCCAAGTGATGCACAATAATATATATATTTATCTATTTGAATTTAATTTATGTAATTCTTTTTTAGATCCAACTGTCCCCCTGAAGAGACCATATACAGGTCGAAACGCGTCGGGGCTTGCTATTTATGTAACATTATGTAACCTAACTATGTGTATGAATATGTGTTTGTTACTGCACTGGGGAATAAGATGTGTGTTACTGTACCAGATGATTCTCTATACTGTACTTCAAACCATGATATTGGATAAAGCTTTTTATACATCCATTAAGAACTTCCTTTCATTATGTGCATTGCTGTTTTAAAGCCCCATGGGGAAAATAATTTTTCTTTTGCTTAAAAATATTTTTTTTGGCTGGAGCTACACTTAAAAAATGTACCTGTTCCAACTTACAAACAGATTCAACTTAAGAACAAACCTACAGACCCTATCTTGTTTGTAACTCGGGGACCACCTGTATTCGACAGATGGGGGCTGGTGATGTGCTATTCAACAGAGAAGACCAAGTAATCAAGGTAATGTATCAAAAAGCAATGTGCTGCTAAAGGTAGTAGTACACATGCAAATAAAAAAGTGCTAACCAATAAAAAAATTCTTCTGTAAATAAAGATATATGCAAGTTCAAATGAACTGTGCAAAATGCAAATAAACTGTGCAAACCAGCAATATAGTCTTATTGTGCAAGGTGCAAATGAACTGTGCAAAACAGCAATAAAGTCTTTTCTTCTTGTGCAAAAAACATCAAAGTGCAAAAGGGTGCCAGAGTACAATTATCTCCTCTTCATGCAAAACACACACACACTAGTGGGAATGGCCTCTTACCTTGCGGTAATGAGGTAACCACATGTGTATAAGAATCTGTCTCATTTGCTTCTTCCTTACATCATAATCCTGGGCCAATGATACGGATCTAAAATTATCTTCGTCTCTCAGTGGATGCACGGATAGTGTTGGAAGGAAAAAAGGGGGGGGTTCCGGATCTTGCAGTATATAAAATCAAGTAGCTTTTATTACATAATGAACAGTGAAGGTACGCACATTGAATTAAAAATAATGAACAGAACTCCACAAGTGGCGAGCTCGTTTGCCAACGTCTATTCCAGTGCCTTTCCATCCCTACGCGTGTCGTCATGGTCATCATGCTTGTTAGGCCTCATTTCTGTGTAGAGGTTATATTATGACAGTGAGAAGGTTGGCGTGTCACTGGTGATCAGGCTGTACTTCACAGTGTGTAATTTAAAGGAATATGTACACCTTGTAGGCTCACCTGGATTGGGACTTTATTATTTTGGTGTGCACATATAGTTGTGGATTGTTCAAAGTATTTTGGTTATTTAACATTTCATATTTGAACTTTGAGATGTGCGTTACACGTTAAAACACTTTTTTGCCTTCGTTTTCACGCAGTGCCAGTCTCTTATAAAACAAAATAAGAGTAAAAAAAGCTGTATATTATACTATCAATTATTGAAAGCTTTTTCTGTGAATTGAGTTTAGTAAAAAAAAGTAGCACTGCACTACATATGTTATTGGTACCATTCTCTACCTGAGCAGGAAACTACTCCCAAGAGAGGTAGCATATTACACCATCAAAAACACCTGTTTTTAAGGCATTCGGTTAGACAGGATAATTTGGTTGGTTGCAGGCTGGTCAGTAAGGTGAGCTGGGAACTTCTTTGTTTTTTTTTTCTTTTGTAGATACTACCTACATGGCCCAGTTCACAGTAATTACCCACAATACACTCAGCTGGTAAATCATATTGTTGGAGTGTTATTCTCTAACAACACAATTTTACCACACAGCACAAGAAGGAAAGTAATTAAAGCAGTGCAGCCAGATTGTGGCGAGAAACAGAAGTCAGTCACATTGGTCATATTTGCACATAATGCAAACCTCATTTCTCCAAAATTTGCAGTCAGCAACAAAAATGTTCCATTTTAAAGGCACAAGGGTTTTTACCTTTTATGCATTAGGTTAAAAAGCCATGTGTGCAGCATCCCGCCCCCCACCCCCACATGCAGTGTGATTTCCTCAGCTCCCGGGACAGACAGCCTATATTAGTGGCTTCTTCCAGTTGCAGTAGTACATACCTCTCAATCCCAGCTCCATGTAAGCAATCTAGCCTCAATATCTTCCTTCTCTCCCCTTCCTTTGTAGTGAGTATCAACCAGTTTATTGGTTTTTATAATTCTTACAGACTAGTTGATGCACTCTCCTGATATAGTGTTTTAGTAACACGAAACGTGTTGAGCATTGATAGGATGCACCATGTTTTTATTCAATTAAAAAATTATTATTACATGTACTCCATTAATCCCTGCTACTTTCTAATCCTCATACAGAGTATTTACTCCATACATGGGTTACTGCTGCTATGTCCCTTGTATAATGTGTGTACATGTATATGAACTGTTTGGAATATGTAATTATATCCTTATTTTTATGTATTCATGAACTGTACTTCTGAACTGTTATTTGTGTGTATATATTTAATGGCTTTGCTATACATTTCATATATATACAGTGCCTTGCAAAAGTATTCGGCCCCCTTGAACTTTTCAACCTTTTGCCACATTTCAGGCTTCAAACATAAAGATATAAAATTTTAATTTTTTGTGAAGAATCACCAACAAGTGGGACACAATTGTGAAGTGGAACGAAATCTATTGGATATTTTAAACTTTTTTAGCAAATAAAAAACTGAAAAGTGGTGCGTGCAAAATTATTCGGCCCCTTTACTTTCAGTGCAGAAAACTCACTCCAGAAGTTCAGCGAGGATCTCTGAATGATTCAATGTTGTCCTAAATGACTGATGGTGATAAATAGAATCCACCTGTGTGTAATCAAGTCTCTGTATAAATGCACCTGCTCTGTGATAGTCTCAGGGTTCTGTTGAAAGCGCAGAGAGCATCATGAAGACCAAGGAACACACCAGGCAGGTCCGTAATACTGTTGTGGAGAAGTTTAAAGCCGGATTTGGATACAAAAAGATTTCCCAAGCTTTAAACATCCCAAGGAGCACTGTGCAAGCGATCATTTTGAAATGGAAGGAGTATCAGACCACTGCAAATCTACCAAGACCTGGCTGTCCCTCTAAACTTTCAGCTCAGACAAGGAGAAGACTGATCAGAGATGCAGCCAAGAGGCCCATGATCACTCTGGATGAAATGCAGAGAACTACAGCTGAGGTGGGAGAGTCTGTCCATAGGACAACAATGAGTCGTACACTGCACAAATCTGGCCTTTATGGAAGAGTGGCAAGAAGAAAGCCATTTCTCAAAGATATCCATAAAAAGTCTCGTCTAAAGTTTGCCACAAGCCACCTGGGAGACACACCAAACATGTGGAAGAAGGTGCTCTGGTCCGATGAAACCAAAATCGAACTTTTTGGCCACAATGCAAAACGATATGTTTGGCGTAAAAGCAACACAGCTCATCACACTCAACACACCATCCCCACTGTCAAACATGGTGGTGGCAGCATCATGGTTTGGGCCTGCTTTTCTTCAGCAGGGACAGGGAAGATGGTTAAAATTGAGGGGAAGATGGATGCAGCCAAATACAGGACCATTCTGGATGAAAACCTGTTGGAGTCTGCAAAAGACCTGAAACTGGGACGGAGATTTATCTTCCAACAAGACAATGATCCCAAACATACAGCAAAATCTACAAAGGAATGGTTCACAAATAAACGTATCCAGGTGTTAGAATGGCCAAGTCAAAGTCCAGACCTGAATCCAATCGAGAATCTGTGGAAAGAGCTGAAAACTGCTGTTCACAAACGCTCTCCATCCAACCTCACTGAGCTCGAGCTGTTTTGCAAGGAAGAATGGGCAAGAATTTCAGTCTCTCGATGTGCAAAACTGATAGAGACATACCCCAAGCGACTTGCAGCTGTAATCGCAGCAAAAGGTGGCTCTACAAAGTATTAACGCAAGGGGGCCGAATAATTTTGCACGCCCCACTTTTCATTTTTTTATTAGTTAAAAAAGTTTCAACAATCCAATAGATTTCGTTCCACTTCACAATTGTGTCCCACTTGTTGGTGATTCTTCACAAAAAATAAAAATTTTATATCTTTATGTTTGAAGCCTGAAATGTGGCAAAAGGTTGAAAAGTTCAAGGGGGCCGAATACTTTCGCAAGGCACTGTACATGCATTATCCTATTTGGTTGCCACCTGCCTGACACAAAGTTCCATCTCGCTTTCTGTGGTCGATCTTTTTCAAACTCAATATTTCTGGCTGTAATCAGGATACCTTCATAAAACATGGTTACTGTATTTAAAAAAAAAAAAAAATTCAGTTTTCAGCGCTGTGGCACTTTGAATGACAATTGCTCGGTCATGCAACACTGTACCCACATTTTTTCCCGCAAATAGAGCTTTCTTTTGGTGGTATTTGATCACCTCTGCGTATTTTTATTTCTTGCACTATAAACAAACAATAGAGTGGCAAGTTTGGAAAAAAACTTTTTTTATTTAGAGCTATAATAAATATCCCAATTTAAAAACAAAAAAAAAATTTCCCCAGTTTAGGCTATGTATTCTTCTATATTTTTTTTTTTACCAAAAATATCACAATAAGCGTATATTGATTGGTTTGCGCGAAAGTTATAGTGTCTACAAAATGGGGGATATATTTATGGCATTTTTATTATTAATTTACTACTAGTAATAACGGCGATCTGCCATTTTTATTGTGACTGACATTGCGGCTGACACAGACACTTTTGACACTATTTTGGGACCATTCACATTTATACAGCGAACAGTGAATAAAAAAAAATGCGATGATTACTGTACAGGGAAGGGGTTAACACTAGGGAGGGGCTATCAAGGGGTTAAATGTGTTACCTAGGGAGTGATTTTAACTGTAGGGTGAGGAGACCGATCGGTGTTCCTCTGTACTGGGAACACACGATCGGTCTCCTCTCCCCTGACAGGATGTGGATGTGTGTGTTTACATACACCCACATCCCGGCTCTGTTACTGGCAATCGCGGGTGCCTGGCGGACATCGCGGCCACACGCCCCCTCCCCCTAGATGGCCAGGAAGCCCAGGACATCATTTGATGCCCGTCCAGGATGAGAGATCCCTCCTGTGGATGTCATTTGACTATAGGCGAGGAAGGAAGTGGTTAAGAACACAAATCAAAACATGCCTATATTACCAGAGGAAGAAGGCTGATGGGGACACACAAGTCCTCACACGAGGATCATACATAGGATTCACATATTTTGTGTAGCAAATAATTACATATTCTGTAATATGTTGGTTATGACATTCTGGGGAAAAAAAAAAAAAAAGGCATCGGCTGAAGCATAATAAAACACTAACACCCCTTTCAGCAAACTTCTCACACCCGTTGATTGGTTGTTTTTTATCTGTAAAACCCACGTTTACCATTGGAATACTGAAGGAATGATCATAGTCATTCCTGAGAGCCGGTGATACTGACAGATTGAAATTACTTTCCAAACAAAATTAACTCTGCACAGAAATAAACATTAGTTGAACAAGTCAACTATTATCCCCTTTAAAGTAATTGTTTTAGTTTTGCTTATGATCTGTTCTGTAAACGGTTTCTTGCACCATTTTTCTTTCTAAAACAATATAAAATCATCAAGCTAAATCTCTGAATGCGCCAATCAGAAATTGAAGCTAAAGTTACCTCAAAGTGATTTAATTTTTTTTTTTTTTAAGAACAAAGAACCTTTACAACCATGTTCTACTTACCTCCTCTGTGCAAGGGCACAGAGCAGCCCGGATCTTCCTTTTCTTGGGTCCTCCGGCGGGGCTCCTCCTCCATATCGAGTGACACCCCCCCCCAAAAGAGCCGCATTCTATGGGGGCACTCGTATGGTCTGCTGCATCCACTGACACAGGGAGCAGGACTCAGCCCCGCTTCTCCCTCCCCCATGGCTCCCATGTGAATTCAGTTAGAAAAAGCCTCCTCCGAGAAAAGATCTTACATTGCCTGTAACACAATCTAAGGATGAGGGGATACAGAGACTTCTCTTCCCCCATTCAGAAATTGTGTCACAGTCAGTGAAAGCAATGGAAGAACTTCTCAATGGAGGAGATTTTGCGTCCACTTCAGGATTTTTTTTTTTTTTAATTCAGGCTAGAGACCCAAAGCTTTTAGCTCTGTGCATGCAGAAGTTCAGAAACAGGAAGACAGGCATCACTACAGTGAACATTTCTCATGGATCCATGGGAGACACTTCTTTAGTGGTAAGCTAGGTTACAAAGCCTAGGGCTAAACATAATTTTTACCTAAACTTCAGCTTTTAAAGAAATCTTTACCCCTGTAAGCCAGAGATACCGTATTGTAAAACTATTACATACCCGTCTGAGCATAGCAGTGAGACATTTTAAAAAAGGTCAAAATTGCAACCAGCAGATTGTGCAAACCGTGCGTGTTTGTTAAAACAAGTGGTGGCTACTGTGTGTAAAGAGTTAAAAAGGATTGGTTAACCCAAAATAAATCCTGTTCCCTTAGAGCATGTTATACAGCACAGTGCTTGTGCTGTGTCATTTGGACCCCTGCCTGGCTATACCCTCCCCTCTGTAAAAGTGGTATATCATGGCTGTTGAGCCCCGACACCGTGGTCAGTTTATGTGCCTCCGTTATCCGCAGCCCTGCCTCCTTGGTGCTCGCCCCCCCGCCCCGCCTTTCAGCTCCATGCCGCTCTGCTCCCCCACCCCCCTCCTGCTGCTCAAATTATGGTTCAAAATTACATAATCCTCTATGTATTACTGTAGTGTGTCCTGTTTCTATGCCTTTGAAAAATAATGCTGCAATATACCAGTTTCAGAGCACTGATCGGCAGTCACATGATCTGCCATCTCTTTCATCTCTCACATGACAGCTGCAGCAGGCAGGGCTGCCTCTGACGTCAGCTGGGGATCCTTGGCCCCGCCTACTGCAGCTGTCAGGCGAGGAGAGAGACGGTGGATCACATGACTGCCGATCAGTGCTCTAAAAACAGGTATATTGCAGCATTATTTTTTTTATAAGGCATAGACACAGGGCACATTAAATTTAAACAGAGATGATTATGTAATTTTATTTTAATCTAGTGGGTTAACAAACCATTTAACTGTGGAGTTATTGCACCCCAGTGAAGATCACCGAGTCTGCTGGTGCTTATATGGTTGTAATGCGAGCTGGAATAATAATATATATATATATATATATATATATATATATATATATATATATATATATATATATATATATATATATATATATATATATATATACACATACATATACATATACATATACATATACATATACATACATACACACACACACATATACACACACCGGGTAAGGCCAAGTGTAAAGCATCTAACCCTTACAGAAGATCTGTACAGTCAGGAGCTCAACACTATGTCTGAACCATGGGGAAAAAAAAGTTAGTTTAATTACACTTTGGCATGCTGCACTGCAGGTGTGTTGGGGTGCCATTCAAAATTAATGTACAGCAATGCCACAGTAGTGAATGATGGGGGTGAATTTCAGGTCAGGGTGCATTGGCAGACCATTCATTTTAATGGGCTGCCTTGACACCACAAAAAATGTAAATGGGCCCCCCCCCCCCTCGCTGTGGTTTGGGTGCAGCGCAGTGTACCCGTCCCAAATGCTGCATCTTTGATTCGCTTTCAGAAAACACCCAACATAACAGAAGTCTATAGTAAACCAAAAAGGTAACCTGCACCCACCAGCCAAACCTCAGGGGGGCAGTAAGGCTTTCATTTACACCCTTTTTATTCCTGGTAAGTTTTCCAGTGAAATCAATGTAAACACATGATACACTTAAATGTGCATTGTGGTCAGTATATTCCCTGTTACAGACGGTACCAGATTTGACCCCAATTTTTTTTAAGGATGCTGTATCAACTTCTAACTAGTAATAGTTTAGAATGACCAAATGTGTTTCTAGCACACTGTTGCAAGTCCAGCTTTTTGTACCCCTTCAGGCGGCAGAATAAAAAAAGGTCTGGACTTGGCAGCAAGTTCCTAGGTTCGGTGATGACATTTTGTTTTGTCAGCATGCACTATGACTTTTGTTTATGTACAATCCAAGTGCATTTCAATGTGTGGTGTATGCATGTCACACACATTGTTTTTTGCTGAGGCAAAAATGCACCAAAAACACTAAAGTGTGAATAGGCCCTGAACTGAAATTTGGCTTGGCTTGGTTACCAAAAAGTTAAGTGTCTGCCTCTACTCACATTTGTCTCAAACAGATCCTTGTGAAGTCTCTTGGGATCCTAAGCCCCATAGTACATAGATCCTTTGTTGTGCTCAAGTTCAGATTAGTCCCAAGGCTCCTGCCATTCAACTGTCAAAGTTCCAGAAATACATTGGGCAGTAGGAGCTTGTGCATTTGACAGATGACCGACAGTGGTGGGGATTAGTATCAAAAAAAAACTTCATCCAAATTTAGGCACAAAGCAAGACTCTTCTGTACAGCTGCTCTTTTAGATGACAAACTGTACTTGCAATCTGAGCCAATTTCACAAGCAGGAAATGAAAAAATATCCTTGCTATAGTTATAAACATATTTTAAAATTGTGCATATTTAACACTGGCCTGTAGTTAAAACATTTTAAAAATATTAGTAATAGATTGTGAATTTTTTACACTGGCCTATAGTTAAAAATATATACATTGTCAGCAGCTTTGATGTTATGGAATTATCAAAATATGTAAAAATTCCTTCCTCAACCATAGCAAGGATATTTTTTTCCCATTCACGATTTTAGGTCAGATCACACGTACAGATTTCAGTCATCCACAGCAGCATCATAGCGCCAACTTAGGCAACATCATACCTGGGAGATATTAGGGGCATCCTATGAGCCTTACCCAGGCAGACCTTCCCACATAGCACTGTCTCAGCTGTCTACTGAAACAGTCTTTATAACCGCAGCAGAGAAGCTCGACAACACTTCTCTCAAAAAAAATAAGGGGATTTCAACTTAAAGCCAAACTGAACTTAAGGTTTAAATCCACTAAATAACGTGTGCAAAGTCTTGTAGTTAGTTTTCCTTGAAAAGCTGCTTACACACAGCAAGGATATGCTCTACAGCATGCAGACAGGGGGGCAAGATTTTCTTCTCAAGCTGTGGCCAATTTCTAAATCAGACAACAACTGTAGGGCTTTGCACTTCTTAAAGTGGAACATATTCAGTGGGTTTAAACAAACTCAACTGGGCTTTTTTGTTGATTACCCATCATACTTAGTTGGTGCCCAGGGTAGCTTCCCCTTTCAAAAGCGAAAGCATCCAGAAGAAAAAAAAAAAAAAAAAAAAAATCGCCAAAACATGAATTACAGACATAATAGACCCGTTTACCAAAACAAATCAGTTCCAATTGACTTGTTTATTTGCATTCGATTTGCATTACAGTGTTTACGAGATTACCGGATCTATAACAAAGTTCATTATACTTACCAGGAATATATTTTTTTTTTGGTTTACTGCTGTTTATTGAAGTTTGCATTTTGGGATTACAAAACATATACAGACTGTCAGCCAATTACATCGAGATACCAGGCCAAAATCTTTGCGTATCCTATGTTCCATGAACATTACATCAAGTTGTTCTTTTCTTTACAGAATGCACAGGAAAAAAACTCAATGTCAATTTACAAGCCAAAAAGATTACTACTTTTATGGTCCTTTTCATGAAAAAGATAAGAAACAAAAAATTTTATATAAACAGTTTATTTAATCTAAACAGCAACACAGACAGAACGCCATATAAACACAAAGGAAGTGATGCAGAAGCAAGTTGCTGACTGTCTGAGGCGCTAGGTTGCAGAGAATGGCAACCTAGTCATTGAAAATCTTAAAAAGGAAATATAGGGGCAGGGAGGGGGTGGAATATGACATTGCATTCTGTTTTTTTTTTGTTTTTTTTTACTACAGCCAGCTAGAGGCTAGATATAGTTCTAAACATTTTAGAGCATGCCTGCATCGGATAGCAAAGGAAAAAACTATAGATTACTAGTGGATTTATAGAAGTATAAAAGTTTATAATTTTACAGCAGTTGAAATACTGACATCAATATTAAAATAAAAGCAAGTTTTACATCATAACAATCAAAATACAAAAAGACGGAAGGAAGAGACCCTGTATGAAAAAACTGGGGGGAATATTCAGCAGATTTAGAACTCTATACAAGTGGCGAAAATGGAAAATGGCACACATAACCCCCTCCCCTAAGTGACTTTTTGTATATAGCATCATTCAAATTTTTGCAAAAAAATTTTGTTTTTGTAAACAAGTTCTTGCCAAACCAATCCCTTCCTTTTTCTGTTCTGTTTTTTTTTTCTTTTTTAAAGTTTTTATTGTAAGATGCCACACGGTTGAAGCTTATGATGGAGCAAACTTCTTGGCTTGTGCTCTGACTCTTTTTTCATATTCAACTCTGTTTTGGCTGGAAAAACAAAAACAAACAGTATTAACAGCACGTGTTAGAGAACATTTACAGTTTATGGCAACTTCTAGGTCCACAGATATTGATATAGTTGAATTTATGCCAAATCTGACAGTTCCTACTCTTACCCACACATCCACAGTAAGCCACCCCTTCCCTCTCATAGCAATGACCAAGCTTGTTCATAGGTGCTTGGACTACATAATCACATAACAGGAATGTTACTAAGACATTGTGAACTTGCAGTATAACGGCCATAAGAAAAGAGGAAACACTAACAGGAGAGAGGGTGTCAATGATGAGAAAAATTGATTGGCGGCCTATAAATTTTTATTTAGCATATTGTATGAGAAGCAACCCATAGTTCAAGACATGAATTCAGGACAGGTCTACTTTAACCATTTGACCCCCAGGCCTTTTAACAAGTTTGCATGCAACAATCAGTATTTTTTGCTAGAAAATTTTACAACACCCCAAACATAATATTTTTTAAAGCAGAGGCCCTAGAGAATAAATTGGTTCGTTTTGCAAGTTTTTATGTCACATGGTATTTAAGTTTTTCAAAAACGCAACTTTGGGGGGGGGGGGGGGGGGGGGGACACTTAAATTTTAATGCAAAAAATACAATACATAACCCAAATCTAAAAGATGCTGTTACGCTGAGTAAATAGATACCAAACACGTCACTTTAAAATTGCGCACACCATGCAACGGCGACAAACGTCGTAAATTTTACTATCCACAGGTGATGTTTAAAAGCCTTTACAGGTTAACACTTTACATTTAGAGCCCATTCACACAGGGACGACTTGTCAGGCGATCCAGTCGCCTGACAAGTCGCCTCCCGTTCAGTACAATGGAACCGTTCTAATCGGAGCGACGCAAGTCGCTCCGACTTAGAAAAAGGTTCCTGTACGACTTTGGGGGCGACTTGCATAGACTTCTATACAGAAGTCGTTTTGCAAGTCCCCGCGGAAGTCGTTTGCAGTGTTGCCCCTATGTGAAGGTTTAGTGCTAGAATTATTGCCCATGATCTGACATCCACAGTGATACCTCACATGTGTGGGACGATTGCTGTTTGCACATGGGACCAACGCTTCCAGGTTACCATAGCCCAGAGCTGAACAAATTCAATTCAGGATGTCCCCTTCTGCTGCTTGTAAAAGCAATCCAGCAGCTAGCAGCTAAAAGATTACATTTACAAGAGACCTCAACTTCGGCTCAAAAAAAAAAAAAAAAAAAAAAAAAAAAACACACACCAGTACAACCACTTGAAGTCCAGTGACATACCAGGTACATGACTGGTCGTCAAGGTGTTAAAGACTGAATATCACTTCTCTACAGAGTGAGCACATACATACCTCAACTGGTTTTAGAATCTGAGTGAGAGACCAAGGCCGGCCCTACATAATATTTTTTTTCCCTGAGATTTACCAGAACCATATTAATACAAGGTCAAACCTAACCACTTCCTATTTGTATGCAACCAGGCCCTTTTACTACACAATTAAGAGTAAATCTAAAAAGGAGATTAATCACTTCAATACAGGGCACTTAGACACCTTCCTGCCCAGACCAATTTTCAGCTTTCAGCGCGGTCATGCTACACTGTACCCAAACTAAATTTTTATCATTTTGTTCCCACAAATAGAGCTTTCTTTTGGTGGTATTTGATCACCTCTGCGGTTTTTATTTTTTGCTAAACAAATAAAAAAAAAGACCGACATTTTGAAAAAAAAAAAGTTTTGCTTTGGTTTCTGTTAAAAAAAAATTTGTAAATAAGTAGGTTTTCTCTATCACTGATGGGCACTGATAAGGCGGCACTGACACGGCGGCACCAATGAGCGGGCACTGACATGTGGCACTGGTGGGCGGCATTGATATGCAGCACTGATGGGCATTGATAGGCGGCACTGATGGGCATTCCTGGTGGCACTGGCAGGCATTGGACTGGGCACAAATTGGCAGCTGCCTGGGCACAGATTGGCAGCTGCCTGGGGGTCTAGGGGCATACCTGGTGGTCCAGTGTGGATGGCTTCCCTGGTGGTCCTGGGCAGGCTTCCGAGGGGGGGCTGTGCTGATAAACAATCAGCACAGACCCCCCCCCCCGTCAGGAGAGCAGCCGAACGCTCTCCTCTACTCGCGTCTGTCAGACGCGAGTAAGGAAAAAACAATCACCGACTCTTTCTATTTACATCGTGATCAGCCGTGATTGGACACGGCTGATCACGTGGTAAAGAGTCTCAGTCAGAGACTCTTTACCTAGATCGGTGTTGCAGGGTGTCAGACTGACACCCCGCAACAACGATCGCCGCCCCCGGGGGCGCGCATCGGCTCGATATTCCTGATCACGTCATATGACGTCCGGTCAGGAATATCTAACCACTTTGCCGCCGTCATTTGGTAATAGGGCGGGCGGCAAGTGGTTAAATAGGAAAATTGTATAATGTATGGCAAAAGCTTAACTTTCCAAACAAGACATATACTAACCAGTAAATTGTGTATGCCTCTGCTTGAGCTGGATCTTGTATATTTGGTTCATTTAGAAGTTCTTGTATTCCTAACAAGATCTATGGAGAGATGGAAAGCGTTAAAATGAAATTTTGACAAGGCTGGTGATCAACCAATAAATGTTAGAGTCCTACCTGTTTAATTGTGATTGCTGGCCTCCAATCCTTATCTTCTTCTAAGATTGACAGACACACTGTGCCTGAAGGATAAACGTTGGGTGGAATAAAGGAGGCTCAAATTTACCTGTATAAAAACAAGAGATTTAGATTGTCTCAACTTAAAAGTGGTTGTAAACCCACAAAAACAAAAAAAACAACAAAAAACCTGCAAGAGAGGCATAATAAGCTAGTATGCATAGCATACTAGCTCATTAGGCATAATAAGCTAGTATGCATAGCATACTAGCTCATTATGAATTACTTACCCTAGAGCAAAGCCCCCGCAGCGGTTCTCGTACCCCGCACATACCTCACATGCAGATACAGTGAATATCTCCTAAACTGTGCAGGTATAGGAGATATCCAGGGTAGCTACAGGTAAGCCTTATTATAGGCTTACCTGTAGCAAAAAGTGTTGTAAAGGGTTTTCAACCACTTCAAGTATGGGTAATCAATGTTTTGTGCATCTGCTAGGAAACAGTCACTGTAATGATGTAAGAAGCCCAAGGGAGTGTGAGCTCAATTAAAAAGGAACAAGGGTTCAAGTATACTCAATTTTTTTTTTTATTGTATCCACTGGCAGTATTTACAATTGTGAACAATTTAAAAATGAATGCATTTTTTCCCTAATTGCAACAGATGGGCTTTAGAACAATACTTAAAAAGGGGTTGTAAACCCTTGTGTTTTTTCACCTTAATGCATCCTATGCATTAAGGTGAAAAGACTTCTGTCACTGAGCAGCCCCCCCGCTCCCTCGTTTTACTCGCCTGAGCCCATTCAATCCCCTGCCAGAGACGCGCCTCTACCTCTCTGGCCGGGGTTCTCGGCTCTTGATTGGATAGATTGATAGCAGCGCAGCCATTGGCTCCCGCTGCAATCAAATCCAATGACGCGGAGGGCGGGGCAGAGTCCGGCATTCTGTGTCTATGGACTCAAATGCTGGACTCGGGAGCGCGCCTGCAAGGTAACCCCCAGTGATAGCGGGTTAGAGGAGCCGTGAGCGCCACTGGGGGACCCCAGAAGACGATCTGGGTCATTCTGTGCAAAACAAACTGCACCGTGGAGGCAAATATATAATATATATATATATATATATATATATTTTTTTTTTTAAACAAGCACACAAGGGTTTACAACCCCTTTAACATTTTGTTTAAACAATTTCAGACAAATAAGCAGGTATAGCTTTTGTGTAGTTGAAAATATTAGACACAATATGGCAGAGGAGGGTCTTTGACACACACACATATACATATATATATATATATATAAACATATATATATATATATATATATATATATATATATATATTATATATATATACATATATATATATATATATATATATAAACATATATATATAAACATATATATAAACAGGGAAAAAAAAAAGTGCATTATTATGCCCTAAGGAGCCTAGAAAGCACTGCACCCATGAGCAGACTCCTGCAAACAAGCTCTGCAGCTTACAGCCTGCACACGGTTGACTGTTGACAAGCTGTAAGCTCATTAGCGAGCTCGGAGTCCATTCAGAACTACAATGGACGTTAGTCTTAGTACGCGCATTCATAGTTAACTGAAAATGAATGACGCTGCCATGTAGGCAGAGCTCAAAACAGCCACATACATTTTCAAAACGTGACAGCGTGTGCGAGAAGATAATTCCATGCTGTCACAGAGGGGGGGGGGGGCTGCTGCTGAAACAGGTTATATGTTCCACCCCCAAATACGGGTGCAACATGTTCTAAAAGGTGAACTTATCCTTTAAATAAATAGTTTAGGTCTGGTCTGGAGGTAGGAGTTAGGCAAAATTTGATAAGAGGGCAGATTTAGAACTCACAATACATGCAACATTACAGGTTAATCCTTCCTGATGAATGTATTTTGTACAGTGAAGGTCTCCCATTGGTTACTATAGGAATGGTTCTTTAACCACTTCCTTACCCACCCATAGTCATATGACATCTGCAGATGAGATTTCCCATCCTGGGCGGGCGTCATATGATGTCCTCGGCGGTATAGAGGGCGCTGCGAGGAGCCGATGCGCGTGCCCGACGGTCGCGATGTCTGCCGGGCACCTGCAATCGCTTGTGACAGAGCGGGCATGTGAATCTGTGTGTAAACACACAGATCCACTGTCAGGGGAGAGGAGACAGATCATGTGTTCCTACTATATAGGAACACCGATTGGTCTCCTCAGATAGTCTCATCTCCCCCCCCCCCCCCCCCCAGTTAGAATCACTCCCTAGGTAACATTTTAACCCCTTGATCGCCTCCTAGTGTTAACCCCTTCCCTGCCAGAAATCAGTGCATATTTATAGTACTGATCGCTGTACAGTGTCAATGGTCCCAGAATAGTGTAAAAAGTGTCCAATCTATACCCCGCAATGTCAGTTCCAAAAAAAAAAAAAAAAAAAAAAAAAAAAAAAAAAAAAAAAAGCCATAAAATCAGTAACCTATTTGTAGGCGCTATAAAAAAAAAAAAAAAATTATAATAAGGGCTATGGATTATAGCAAAAAAGTAAAAAAATAGTGTTTCAAAATTGTCGCTTTTTTTGTTTATAGTGCAAAAAAATAAAAACTGCAGAGGTGATCAAATACCACCAAAAGAAAGCTCGATTTGTGGGGGGGAATGATAAAAATTTAATTTGGGTACAGTGTTGCAGGACTGCGCAATTGTCATTCAAAATGTTGGTGCTGAAAGCTGAAAATGCCCTGTATTGAAATGTATTAACATACTTTAAGCACCTTGGACTCCCAAGGGGGGGGGGGGGTAGACATATCGAATCCATGGACTCCAAAGCTTTGAAAAAGAATATGGATAGATCCATCCATTTATTTTTGCGGTCTGTGTCCCATTAGAAGATCTCCCTTTACGTCCAGTCTCAAAATAACAGGAACTAAAAGAGGAGATGATCTCTAAATGTAAGGAGTATTCCTCTCTTGTCACTAAACAAGGTGTTTTGGCTTTAAATACACCTTACAAACAAAAACCCTGAGCTTTACTGGCAATAAAGAGAAAGCAAGGGAACAATTTTCAGCGCTGTCGCAATTTTAATGACAATTGCGTGGTCATACAACACTGTACCCAAACAGATTTTTTTTATCATTTTCTTCCTACAAATAGAGCTTTCTTTTAGTGGTATTTGATCACTTCTGCGGTTATTTTTTGCACAACAAATAAAAAAAGACCGAAAATGTTGAAAAAAAAAAAAAAAACTTTGTATGTTAAAATTTTTTGTAAATAAGTACGTTTTATTCAATGACGGGCACTGATATGGCAGCACTGACAATGGGCACTGATATGGCAGCACTGACAATGGGCACTGATATGGCAGCACTGACAATGGGCACTGATATGGCAGCACTGACAATGGGCACTGATATGGCAGCACTGACAATGGGCACTGATATGGCAGCACTGACAATGGGCACTCATAGGCGGCACTGATGGGTACTTATGGGTGGCATTGCTGGGTAAGCCGATCAACAGCTCTTCCTATTGACATCGTGATCAGCCGTGATTGGACACTGCTGATCACGTGGTAAAGAGCCTCTGCCGGAGGCTCTTTACCAAGATCGGTGGAGCGGTGTGCGTCAGACTGACACACCGATCGCCGCGATGCGCGCCCCCACGGGCACGCGGTAGCATGTTATCCTGCTTGATGTTATACGATGTCCAGTCAGGATAACTGAACCACCGCCCGGCCATCAATCTGGTATAGGCCAGGCAGGAAGTGGTTAAAAAGGGCCACTTGTAGCCTTCATTAGAAGCCTGTGTGACAATGTAAGAGCCCAAATAGAAGACTGGGGCAGGGCACTTTCGCCTCTATAACAGGAAGAGCTTAGCATTTTAATACCGCATTACAAAAAAAAAAAAAAAAAAAAAAAAAAAAACCACAACACACACTTACATTTCGGAGGCGAGGAGGGATAATCATCCTTGAACAGCATCCGAAGTTTAAATAATCCTCCTTCCCAAGGGGTCTGCAGGGCACAGAAAACAACCAAACATTATGAATAAAATAAAAAGGTAGGAAGAGCTGACATCGAAGGATCAAAAATAGAGCTGCACAATTAATCGTTAAAAAAAATCGTGATCTCGATTCAACCCCCCTGACGATCTCTATTGCAGAGTTTGCCGATTCTTTCATATAATAAGTGGAGAGACTTATCTGTCAAAAAGAAAACATCCGGGCAGTCTGCCAAATTTTTCATGAAACATTGTAACTAACTTTCTTCTTAGGCCCCTTTCACACGTGCGGACAGTATGTCCATCAGTTGTCGGATGAAATACGGACATACATGCATCCCTATGGGATAGCGGGTGTCAGCGGATGAACATCCGCTGACACCCGATATCATCCGTCCCCGCTATCGTCCGATTCTGCAGACGGAGGAAAAACCTATTTTTCTATCCGTCTGCAGAGCAGATCAAGTGAACACGGACAGACGGTCCATGTTCATCCGATCCCTCATAGGGGAGAGCGGAGATCTGAAAGGGCGGTCCCTGTCATCCACCGGTTCAGCGGGGATCAACAGAGCGATCCCCGCTGAGCAAGCAGATGTTCACGGGGCGGATCATCACGGATCCGTTCCATGTGAAAGGGGCCTTAGAGCAAAGGGATAAAACTTCTGTGTGGAAAAAATAAACTAAAAAATCCAGGCAGTCTGCCAAGTTTTTAAACAAGGTGTAAATGCAGGAAGTTTAACCACTTAAAGTCTAAATCGTTTTCTGACACTTGTTTTAGGTTAAAATCAATATTTTTTGCTAGAATATTACTTGGAACCCCCAAACATATACACACACACATACATATACATATATATATATACATATACATACATACATATATTTTAGCAGAGACCCTAGGGAATAAAATGTCAATTGCTGCAAAATTTTATGTCACACTGTATGTGCCCAGCAGTCTTTCAAACACAATTTTTGGGGGAAAAAATACACTTCAATGGGAAAAAAAAAAAAAAAAAAAAAAAAAACAGTAAAGTTAGCCCAATTTTTTTTGTTTTAATGTGAAAGAATATGTTACGCCGCGAGAATCGTGATCTAAGAAAAAAGAAAAAAAAAAAAAAATCGTGATTCTCATTTTAGCCAGAATCATGCAGCTCTAATCAAAAAGCAATGCTGCTAGCGACCTGTATGAAAATAGCTCACAACATTTTTTTCTTGTTGGAAATTTTTCTAATATCCGACAATTCTTCCCCTAGTAAAGCAAGCTGTGTCCTTTAAGTGTCAGCAAGAGTGTGCACAGTTGAGTTACTGAAGCATTGCATAGTAGCATTAATCTCAGACTCATTAGCTTAACTCTGAAAAGGGTTCATTCCTTGAAACACATCACATGGCAAGTCTGACTGATGTCAGGGTCATGTGATCTTCAACTCTAATTAGCACCACCCTGCCACTTGGGTTGTGTTTACATCACTGTTTTAGCCATTGGCTAATGAGAGTATGCACTCATTGGTTTTAGTTAATGCATAAATTTACTTTTGGTAATGCACTAGGCCAGCCCTCAAAATTTACACCTGCCTGCTTGCATTTGGCAGGTGGAAATTAGCTAAGGGTTAGTGTGGAGCAGCAGTGGACTGGCCTGACAGTTTCCTGGCTGATCGCTTCTGGCAGAAGTGTTGTGGCCTTTTTTAGAGTGCATCAGAGCTGGTCGGGGGGCCCCCCCAATTGCCTCCCTGTCCCATGGGCCGCTCTGATGACCTGTAAAAATAAATAAAGGCGCACCGCTTCTGCTAGAAGCGATCAGCCAGGAAACTGTCAGGAGGAGAGCCGACTGGATCACAAAGAACGGGTATCTCCTGCTGTGACACAGCTTGGATATGAAATGTCAGCCGCTGTCAAACAGACAAAAAAAAAAAAAAAAGTCCTGCCTCCTGGACCAGCTCCTATAATAGATAGCACACTGGTCCAATGCCAGTCCAGGAGGCAGGACTTGGACAGCGGCCAGCGTTTAATCTCCAAGCTGTGTTTCAGCAGGAGATCCAGCTGGCAATCCTCCCGGTTTACTCCCTGTGATCCCAGCTGCATTGAAGGCCGCTGATGGGGTGCCCATGAGGGGCACTGATGAGCTGCACTGAGGGGGGGGTTCCCCCATGAGTGGCACTGATAAGCTTAATGTTAACTTATTTTTGTAACTTAATTCTGCATAAAACATTTAACAGTGTCATTTCATGAGCCAATTTACAAGGGCGTGTTTAGGGGCAGGATTAGGGATGGGGCAGGGCAATTGGTGGGTGGCGAGTAACTCTGAAGGCCTGGCTAGTAGCTCAGGACTTGAAATTTTGAGCCCTGCACTAGGCATTTACACCCTTTTGTTTCTGTCTATGGGAAAATAATCTTTGTGAAAGCGCAAACTCTTTTCATTAAAGTGCTACTGAAACCATTGTGCCAATTTTGAAGCAACTGCGGGGGAGAAGAATCTCGCCTGCTGTCACTAGCAAGGGGGGTGCTGGAACAGGTTATGCCCCAAATACAGGTGTAACATGTTCCAAAAGGTGAACTTGGCCTTTAAATTTAATTATAAAGAAGGTATTTGGAGGGGGTCGAGCACCCAAAATTTCCAGCGGAGCATAAATCGGTGAAAGATACAAAAATTCTCCCTTCGGTAAATTGGCCCTTTTACACATGCTTGGCAATTTTCAAGTCCTACACACAAATTCTGGAATCATCGGTCTTACCCCTTTCTTGCCTGGAATGGCACATTCCCAGTTCATCAAGTTCATTGTGCCATCTGGATTTTTTGTTGGAACTGCCACAAAACCCTTAGAAAAAAGAAAGATCAAACAATTACTAACTTAACCAAATCAAGAAAGAAAACTGGTGCATAAACACCACTTACAAAAGGATGGTCTTTTCTCCAAGCTTTCCTCTCCTGCGCAAGTCTGCTCAGGGCTATGCCAGACATAGTTTGGGTTCCTACAAAGAGTATGAGAAGTTAATTTCAGGATAAGGGAAAAAAAAAAAAAAAAAAAAAAAAGGACATGAATGCAGAATTCAAATTGCACATCATCACCATCTAGTGTTCAAGATGCACACTGCAACAAAAGTATTCATCAATACTCCTAAAAAGAAATCTGACTAATAGAAATGCAGGACCTGAGATTACCGATTTGCTTCAAAAAGGTGCAGGCTCTAGGGTGGCCATCCTTCACCACTCACTGCATCATGATCTCATTTGGCATGCAAGACAGGAATTCAGACATCCCATGCAACCATTTGCTCCTGGCGACTCACTAGACATTGACAAAAATCAGGGTGACAGTTTAAGAGCCTGCACTTTTTTTTTTTTTAAAGTATAAACGTGGCAGCTAGGGATGAGCTTCGAGTTAGAGTCGAACTCATGTTCGACTCGAACATCGGCTGTTCGCCGAACAGCGAACAATTTGGGGTGTTCGCGGCAAATTCGAATGCCGCGGAACACCCTTTAAAAAAGTCTATGGGAGAAATCAAAAGTGCTAATTTTAAAGGCTTATATTCATGGTATTGTCATAAAAAGTGTTTGGGGACCTGGGTCCTGCCCCAGGGAACATGTATCAATGCAAAAAAAAGAACTGCCGTTTTTTCGGGAGCAGCGATTTTAATAATGCTTAAAGTGAAACAATAAAAGTGTAATATCCCTTTAAATTTCGTACCTGGGGGGGTGTCTATAGTATGCCTGTAAAGGGGCGCATGTTTCCCGTTTTTAGAACAGTCTGACAGCAAAATGACATTTCAAAAGGAAAAAAAAAAAAGTCATTTAAAACTACTCGCGGCTATTAACCACTTCAATACCAGGCACTTCGACACCTTCCCGCCCAGGCCAATTTTTAGCTTTCAGCTCTGTCGCACTTTGAATGACAATTGCGCAGTTATGCTACACTGTACCCAAACAAATTTTTTATCATTTTGTTCCCACAAATAGAGCTTTCTTTTGGTGGTATTTGATCACCTCTGGTTTTTATTTTTTGCGCAACAACTAAAAAAAAGACTGAAAATTTTGAAGAAAAAACAAGTTTTTGTTTGTTAAAAATTTTTGTAAATAAGTACGTTTTCTTCTTCAATGACGGGCACCGATACGGCGGCACTGATGGGCACCAATGAGGTGGCACTGATGGGCACTCATAGTTGGCACGGATGGGCATTGATAGGTGGGCACTGACAGGTGGCACCGATGCTCCCAAGGGTGGCATTGCTGGGCATCTAGGCAATATGGTGCCAATCAGTGCCCATTTGTGGGCACCGATTGGCACAGATGGGGCACATGTGGATGGCCATGGGGTACATACCTGGCCATCCACATGTTGCCCCTTCCCTGGTGGTTCTATGTGGTCATCTGAGGGGGGACTGCGCTGATAAAGTCAGCACAGACTCCCCCCTGTCAGGAGAGCCGCCGACCGGCTCTCCTCTACTCGCGTCTGTCAGACGCGAGTGAGGAAAAGCCGATCAACGGCTCTTCCTATTGACATCGTGATCAGCCGTGATTGGACACGGCTGATCACGTGGTAAAGAGCCTCCGCCGGAGGCTCTTTACCAAGATCGGTGGAGCGTGTGTCAGACTGACACACTGCTCCGCCGATCGCCGCCATGCGCGGCGGCATGTTATCCTGCTGGACGTCATATGACGCCAAGTCAGGATAACGGAACCACTTCCCGGACGTCAATCTGCTATAGGCCGGGCGGGAAGTGGTTAACGAATTGCCGATCCGACAATACACATAAAAGTTCATTGATAAAAACGGCATGGGAATTCCCCACAGGGGAACCCCGAACCAAAATTTAAAAAAAGAACGGCGTGGGGTCCCCCCAAAAATCCATACCAGACCCTTATCCGAGCACGCAACCTGGCAGGCCGCAGGAAAAGAGGGGGGGGGGGGGCGAGAGCACACCCCCCCTCCTGAACCGTATCAGGCCACATGCCTTCAACATTGGGAGGGTGCTTTAGGGTAGCCCCCAAAACACCTTGTCCCCATGTTGATGAGGACAAGGGCCTCATGCCCACAACCCTGGCCGGTGGTTGTGGGGGTCTGCGGGCGGGGGGGCTTATCGGAATCTGGAAGCCCCCTTTAACAAGGGGACCGCCAGATCCCGGCACTCCGCCCTGTGTGAAATGGTAAGGGGGTACCTACCATTTAACAAAAAAAAAAAAAAAAAAAAAAAAGTGTCAAAAATGACGAGACAATTCCTTTATTTAAATAGAAGGGAATACAAAGGCTGCGCTACAAATGGAAAGTCCATACAATAGTTCTTGGATGGACGATAATAATTCAATCAAATGACGAACACCCAGGTGAATCAGAGTAATAACAAACGTGCCACCACCTGATGAAAAACCTGCTTACCAGCTAGCAGGTAAAAAAAACAGGCAATTGACTTATACCCAGCCAGGGCCTTTCCTCATAAGGGTGATCCGCTGACGGACTGGAGGTTGGATGCAAGTTGAAATGGATAGGATAAGCAAACTCCTCCTGGCAGCACAAGACCTTAACCAGACCACGAGACCCAGCCACATATAGAGGAAGAGAGACCATCCATAGCGTAATACTGTCACAATTTCTAATTTACTAAAAAGTAATGCACTTACATAGGGTAAAAAAAAATAAAAAAAAAAAAAAATCACAGATTCAAATACGGAGCCGGCCGGCTATACACAAAAACCCGTCCTCCTAACGTAGGAGCGTGGTGACGTCAACACGTGTCCTCGCCCAGACGCGTTTCGTCATAGATGGCGTTATCAATGGTTCCCTATTGGCAATTCATTAATAGCCGCGAGTAGTTTTAAATTACTTTTTCCTTTGAAATGTCATTTTGCTGTCAGACTGTTCTCAACACGGGAAACATGCGCCCCTTTACAGGCATACTATAGACACCCCCCAGGTACGAAATTTAAAGGGATATTACACTTTTATTGTTTCACTTTAAGCATTATTAAAATCACTGCTCCCGAAAAAAACGCCGTTTTTACATTTTTTTGCATTGATACATGTCCCCTGGGGCAGGACCCAGGTCCCCAAATACTTTTTATGACAATAACTTGCATACAAGCCTTAAAAATTAGCACTTTTGATTATTCATGTTCGTGTCCCATAGACTTTAACGGTGTTCGCACAAATTTTTTTGCCTGTTTGCAAGTTCTGGTGCGAACCGAACAGGGGGGTGTTCGGCTCATGCCTAGTGGCTGCTTTTATATGTCGGTCCTTAAGAGTTGACGTTAAAGCATAAGATTCCACATTCAAGTGTAGCACATTGTTTTAAACCTTTATCCACAGCTATGCACCCAAGAGAACCACAAGTCTTTCTGTAAGACCTGGGGGGATATTACAAGCACCGTTTCCAAGACACATTTCTGTTCTTTGAAGTATATTATGATGCAACAAAAATGCCATCTTGATATCATAGGTTTTGTATTTTGCAAACCTAGATGTCTTACGCAAGAAAGTGTTAGGTACCACATTTGTAATTACATTCCCCATGGGTGCAGTGTTATTTGAATACACATCAATTTCCAGGTTGAAGACAATTTTAAAACATTTGTGTTCACATATGCTCTTGTTTTTCTTAAAGCCCTCTTCAAACTTTGAAAAAAAACCAAAAAAAACTGAAGAACCACTATAAGTGCAGTTGAGGCTCGGTGGCGAGCATACTAGAAGGATACCGATCACCATGTCTTAAAAAAAAAAAAAAAAGTATCGGTACTTGTACTCGGTCCTAAAAAAGTGATATCGGGACAACCCTATTGATCAGTGCTATAAAGCAGTGGACATAGAGTCCGCCCGAACCCCAGGCACGCTCCCGCGGTGTGCGCAAGCAGCCGTACAGGTACGGCAACTTATACAGGGAGTGCCGACCTGCTGCAGTATATCTGGGTGAGCAGGTGGGCTAGTGGTTAAAGCCTTTTCACCCAATGGAACCAATTCCTGCACAGTGGTTGTAAACCCTGTTACACCACTTGTACCTACGGCTTACCTGTAGGTACTGTACATCTTCTAAACCTGCATGGTTTAGGAGATATTTACCATATACGCTTGCACAAACATCATCAGCATGCAGGTCCACCAGCCATCATCATTTAAGAGATATTATTTTTGTTTAATTTAAAATAATTAGCAAATGTCTCTTTGCTGTACATGTCCAATTATTTATTACTGTGAGTTATACAGTAAAACCTTGGATTGCGAGCATAATTCGTTCCAGAAACATGCTTGTAATCCAAAGCACTTGTATATCAAAGCACATTTCCCCATAAGAAATAAAGGAAACTCAAATGATTCGTTCCACAACCATTTATTCCTAAATCCTTCAGTTTATAGTCCATATAAAAAGATTATAGCAATGTGACCATAAAATGTCCATTGACAAATGGTCACCTCCACAAGGGGATTAGAAGCAAAATCCAGCAGACGCTCCAGAGTATAAAAGAGAGAGAGAGGTGCCTCTAAGTGTAGCAATATGTTTAATTTAATGAAACTACAATCATTTAGCAACTCACGTGGTTGATGATTAAAAGAGGCACATCTAAGTATGCAGGCATCTGGGGTAAAGCTGTCCACATAGACCATCCCCCGCACCGCCGGATCTCTCCGCTGTCAGTCTGCAATCGTAACCGAGAAGACTACCCTGCGATCTGAAAGCGAGGCTTGAAGCGCTCGTGGAGCGCAGCTTAGACGAGATGATGTCGATGGCGGTGCGGAGGACGGTCTATGTGGACAGCTTTACC
>JBBDGP010000838.1:720000-822757 GCA_037952835.1 Lithobates septentrionalis | reverse complement strand
GAGGAGAATGGTTACAAGTACAAGGTTTCTCAACCAGTGTCCTTCAGAGGTAGCTAGAGGTACCTTGAGCAATAGGAGATTTCTGTCTCCACCACTGAACCACTGACACCAATGATCTTTTTATTATCTGTAAGGGAGATTCTTCTCAATGACTACAAATGTAAGAAGCATTCTTTCCACTGACCATCACAACGAGGTACTGTAAGCTGTAAATATAATATTTATTAGCAAGGATTCCCTGAAGGCAAAAAGTTTAATGAATCAAATCAGGTAGCAATTGCGATTGGTTGCCAGAGGTAACAGTGTATCATTACCACTCACTGATTATTTGATAGAGGTTACAGCACATGACTTCTGCTTGTTAACCACTTCAGCCCCGGAAGGATTTACCCCCTTCCTGACCAGAGCACTTTTTACAATTCGGCACTGCGTCGCTTTAACTGCTAATTGCGCGGTCATGCAATGCTGTACCCAAACGAAATTTGCGTCCTTTTCTTCCCACAAATAGAGCTTTCTTTTGATGGCATTTGATCACCTCTGCCGTTTTTATTTTTTGCGCTATACACGGAAAAAGACCGAAAATTTTGAAAAAAAATGATATTTTCTACTTTTTGTTCTAAAAAAAATCCAATAAACTCAATTTTAGTCATACATTTAGGCCAAAATGTATTCGGCCACATGTCTTTGGTAAAAAAAATGTCAATAAGTGTATATTTATTGGTTTGCGCAAAAGTTATAGCGCCTACAAACTAGGGTACATTTTCTGGAATTTACACAGCCTTTAATTTATGACTGCCTATGTCGTTTCTTGAGGTGCTAAAATGGCAGGGCAGTACAAAACCCCCACAAATGACCCCATTTTGGAAAGTAGACACCCCAAGGAAATTGCTGAGAGGCATGTTGAGCCCATTGAATATTCATTTTTTTTGTCCCAAGTGATTGAATAATGACTAAAAAAAAAAAAAAAAAAAATTACAAAAAGTTGTCACTAAATGATATATTGCTCACACAGGCCATGGGCATATGTGGAATTGCACCCCAAAATACATTCAGCTGCTTCTCCTGAGTACGGGGATACCACATGTGTGGGACTTTTTGGGAGCCTAGCCGCGTACGGGGCCACAAAAACCAATCACTGCCTTCGGGATTTCTAAGGGCGTACATTTTTGATTTTACTCCTCACTACCTATCACAGTTTTGAAGGCCATAAAATGCCCAGATGGCATAAAACCCCCCCAAATGACCCCATTTTGGAAAGTAGACACCCCAAGCTATTTGCTGAGAGGCATGGTGAGTATTTTGCAGCTCTCATTTGTTTTTGAAAATAAAGGAAGACGAGAAAAAAACATTTTTTTTTTTTCTTTTTTCAATTTTCAAAACTTTGTGACAAAAAGTGAGGTCTGCAAAATACTCACTATACCTCTCAGCAAATAGCTTGGGGTGTCTACTTTCCAAAATGGGGTCATTTGGGGGGGGGGGGGTTTTGCCACCTGGGCATTCCATGGCCTCTGAAACTGTGATAGGCAGTGAAGAGTGAAATCAAAAATTTACGGCCTTAGAAAGCCTGAAGGCGGTGCTTGGTTTTCGGGGTCCCGTACGCGGCTAGGCTCCCAAAAAGTCCCACACATGTGGTATCCCCGTACTCAGGAGAAGCAACAGAATGTATTTTGGGGTGTAATTTCACATATTCCCATGGCATGTTTGAGCAATTAGTGACAACTTTGCGCAAAAAAAATAAAAAAAAATAAACAATTGTCTCTTTCCCGCAACTTGTGTCACAATATAAAATATTCCATGGACTCGACATGCCTCTCAGCAAATAGCTTGGGGTGTCTACTTTCCAAAATGGGGTCATTTGGGGGGGGGTTTGAACTGTCCTGGCATTTTATGCACAACATTTAGAAGCTTATGTCACACATCACCCACTCTTCTAACCACTTGAAGACAAAGCCCTTTCTGACACTTTTTGATTACATAAAAAAATATTTTTTTTTTGCAAGAAAATTACTTTGAACCCCCAAACATTATATATTTTTTTAAAGCAAATGCCCTACAGATTAAAATGGTGGGTGTTTCATTTTTTTTTTTCATACAGTATTTGCGCAGCGATTTTTCAAACGCATTTTTTGGGGAAAAAACACACTTTTTTTAAATTTTAATGCACTAAAACACACTATATTGCCCAAATGTTTGATGAAATAAAAAAGATGATCTTAGGCCAAGTACATGGATACCAAACATGACATGCTTTAAAATTGCGCACAAACGTGCAGTGGCGACAAACTAAATACATTTTTAAAAGCCTTTAAAAGCCTTTACAGGTTACCACTTTAGATTTACAGAGGAGGTCTACTGCTAAAATTACTGCCCTCGATCTGACGTTCGCGGTGATACCTCACATGCATGGTGCAATTGCTGTTTACATTTGACGCCAGACCGACGCTTGCGTTCGCCTTAGCGCGAGAGCAGGGGGGACAGGGGTGCTTTTTTTTTTTTTTTTTTTTTTTCTTTATTATTATTATTTTTTTTTTATCCTATTTTTAAACTGTTCCTTTCATTTTTATTTTTTTTTTAATCATTTTTATTGTTATCTCAGGGAATGTAAATATCCCTTATCATAGCAATAGGTAGTGACAGGTACTCTTTTTTGAAAAAATTGGGGTCTATTAGACCCTAGATTTCTCCTCTGCCCTCAAAGCATCTGACCACACCAAGATCGGTGTGATAAAATGCTTTCCCAATACCCAATGGCGCTGTTTACATCCGGCGAAATCTAAGTCATAAAATGCTCGTAGCTTCCGGTTTCTTAGGCCATAGTGATGTTTGGAGCCACTCTGGTCTCTGATCAGCTCTATGGTCAGCTGGCTGAATCACCAGCTGCATTTTCAGGTTCCCTGTTGAGACAGGAGAGCCAGAGTAAAACACGGAAGACGTTGGGGGGGGGGCATTCCCTCCCACGGCTTGTAAAAGCAGTCTAGAGGCTAATTAGCCGCTAGGATTGCTTTTACATGAAAGCCGACCGCTGGCTGAAAAGAATGATACCAAGATGATACCTAAACCTGCAGGCATCGTTCTGGTATAACCACTCAAAGTCGTGAATGGCGTACCTGAAGACAAAAAAATGGTTAACAATAAAGCACAGTAAACGGTAAAGTATAAAAAATTGCATACCTGAAAAGCAAACATGATAAAACATAATAACAATAAAACATTGCAGAATAGAATACAGTAAAAAAGAGCAGAACAATAGAGAGAATAGAGAGAGAGAGAACAATAAAACGACAACTATTTTTTTTTATTTTATATTTTTGTATGTGGTTTTTTTTTTTTTTTTTTACACTTTTTTTTGTAACTGTAACTTTTATAACGTTAACCGGTTCCAGGTTCGGGTCTCTCAAAATGCGATGGCATCTTGGGAGACCCTGTGAAAGTGTGCCTAGTCTGTGGAATGGTGTACCCTACGCTAATACTCAACTAGTGAATGGTAGCGTTCAAAACATTCACCAATGCAAAGACCAGAATTGTCAGGACAGAAGGGACAATAATAGCGGGTGTCACGCCTATATCCGCGCTTGCTGCAGACACAACATCTTTTTTGGGGGGGTTCGTTGGGTAGGGGTACTCGGGAGGACATAAAGAAAATGCCTCTCATGCAGCCGACTGCATTTGGTTGGGGATGTGAATGGGGGGTAAGTACGGGCGCTGCAGAAGCGGTGGGTTCCCAATTAGGATTGGCGAATGCAGTAGGAAGGGCACTATGGGCACGACGGGCCTGTGTTTGTCTTTTTGGTGGCAGCGGGACACTACTTGTGCTTGCCACCTCACCAGCTTGAACTGCACTTATGGGACTCGCCACGTCACCAAGTGTTACTGCAGTGCTGGTTTGACTACGACCGGGGTGTACTAGGCCGCTGGCGCTTGCCAGTTCAATAAAACGCTACCAAAAAATCTGTTGGTGATCACAGGGATCAGGCCTGACTCTGCGAACGCTGCAGTTATGCGTTTTAGTCTTTTGTAAGTGACAGTGATCGATCGATACTGCACTTGGGTGGGCTGGGCTGGGCCGGGCGGAGGGGCAAAATGCAGGTGCTAGCAGGTATCTGGGCTGATCCCGCTAACACTGCGTTTTTGGGAACCCTAAACTGCTGGGGACGCTAGTATAGATCTGATCGGATCAGATATTGATCAGATACTATACCACTAAGGGAGGCGTATGCTGCGTGCGTGGGTGTTAGCGCTACTGGCGCTAACCTGACGCTGCTTGGGGCTGGTGCTTGCCAGTTCACCAAAATACTACCAAGAAAACTGTTAGCGATCGCAGGGATCAGGCCTGACTCTGTGAACGCTGCAGTTATGCGTTTAGTGTTTTGTAAGTGACAGTGATCGATCGATACTGCACTTGGGTGGGCTGGGCCGGGCGGAGGGGCAAAACGCAGGTGCTAGCAGGTATCTGGGCTGATCCCGCTAACACTGCGTTTTTGGGAACCCTAAACTGCTGGGGACGCTAGTATATATCTGATCGGATCAGATATTGATCCGTTCAGATACTATACCACTAAGGGAGGCGTATGCTGTGTGCGTGGGTGTTAGCGGTACTGGCGCTAATCTGACGCTGCCTGGGGCGACGCATATCACCGCCGGGCGATCAGGGGGCTAAACCTTTATTCGGTAATAAACGGCGGGTGCCCTGACACTATAAAAAATAAACGAACTAACCAGCGTCACCCATAATGGTTATACGGTGATCAGTGGTGAAAGGGTTAACTAGGGGGCAATCAAGGGGTTAAAACATTTATTAGGTAGTATATGGGGGTCCCTGACGCTATAAAACGCTGACGGCGAACCTAAATATTTACGTCCCTAACTAGCGTCACCAGCGACACTAATACAGCGATCAGAAAAATGATCGCTTAGTGACACTGTTGACGGGGGGTGATCAAGGGGTTAAAACTTTATTAGGGGGGGTAGGGGGGTATCCTAGACCTAAAGGGGGGTAATACTCACTGCCCTAACACAGTAACTGTCAAAAACTGACACTATGCAGTAATCAGAAAAAAAAAAAAAAAAACCTGCTTGGTGTCAGTTTGTGACGGGGGGGGGGGGGGATCGGGGTGTTTTGTATGCCTGGCATGTTCTACTGTGTTGTGTGTGTGTTGTGCACTCACTCACATGTCTTCTCTCCTCGGCCCGGAACAGAAAATACGGAGCCAAGGAGAGATGACATCATTTCCTCTGCCTCTGTGTACAATACAGAGGCAGGGAAATGATCCCATTGGCTGGGAGCGATCGCGAGGGGGGGGGGGCACGAATGGATGGCCTCCCCCTCACCACCGATCGCCGGGGGAGATTTGCCGACCGCCGCAGGCACCGGGGGGGTCCGATCGGACCCCCCACCCGCGGGCAGGCAGGGACGTACAGGTAAGGCCTTTTGCCTGTCCGTGCCGCTCTGCCGACGTACATTGGCGTGCGGCGGTCGGCAACTGGTTAATGGGTTGCTAGAGATTACTGTACATCAATACTGCTCACTGATTGGTTGCTAGAGGTTACTGGACATCCTTACCACTCACTAATTGGTTTCTAGAGGTTACTGCACATTATTACTACTCACTGATTGGTTGCTAGAGGTTACTGCATGTCCTTACCGCTCAATGATTGGTTGCAAGAGGTTAGTGCACATCATTACTGCTCACTAATTTGTTGCTAAAGGTTATAGCACATCAACTCCTCACTGCCTGCACACCATGGACTGGGAGGCAGTAAACTGTGGAAAATTCTGAATCATGTAGAGCAAAGCTGGAAATCTTTGGGGAATTTACAGTTACCACCAATGTGAGGGGGAATTTGCATTGACCACCATGCAATAGGGGCTTTTATGCCACCCACCAATATAAAGAGTGATTTCTACACCGACACCAACAATGTAATTGTAGCATTTACACCAACCACCAATGTAAGGGGGAATATACAGTGACCTACAAATAAGGGGGAATTTACACTGACAACCATTGTCGAGGAGATTTGCACTGACCACCAATGTAAGGTGACACTTCTACACCGACCAACAATAATATGGGGGATTTACACTGACCACCAAAGTAAAGGGATATTTACACTGACCGTCAGTGTAAGGGCAATTCTGCACTTACCACCAATGTAAAGAGAAATGTACACTGATCACCAATGTAATGGGGGATTTTACATCAACAACCAATTAAGGGGGGTTTCTACACTGGCCACTAATGTAAGGAGGGATTTACATTCACCACCAATTTAAAGGGGGCTTCTACATGGACCCCCAATGTAAGGGAAGATTTGAAACTGACCATAAATGCAAGTTTGAATTCTTTTACAGATCACCAATATAAAGAGGAGTTTCTACACTGGCCACCAATGTAGCTGGGATTTACACTGACCACTAATGTAATGAGGATTTACACTGACCACTAATGTAATAGGGCATTCACAGTAACCACGAATGTAAGGAGGGATTTACACTGACCACCAATGTAAGAGAGACCTTCATACTGGCCACTAGTTTGAATGAAAGGATTGTACACCAAGCCCCAATGTAATGAGAAGATTTACACTGACCACCAATGTAACTGAGACATTTAGCCTGCGTTCACATTTGTGTGTGTTGGGAATGCATGCAAAATCACTTTCCTGACACCACAGAAACGTGCTGCCCTTTAGCAGATACACAGCAGTGCCATTAATTGTTAATGACACCCTCGCGCATCGCCTGAGATGTGCATATTTACATGCACTAAAATTCATGGTGCTGTGGCACCATGTCATTTTGAAAAAAGGTTCCACCTCCAAGTTGCTTACCGTTGCAGAACAGGCTGATGTTAGGTTTAATGACGGCAGTTGTAGGCAGGACTTTCAAGCAGCCTTGTCAGTGCAGCCATGTCAGTGCAGCCTTGTCAGTGCAGCCTTGTCAGTGCAGCCATGTCAGTGCAGCCTTGTCAGTGCAGCCTTCCCCAGTGTCCAGTGCAGCCTTGTCAGTGCAGCCTTCCCCAGTGTCCAGTGCAGCCTTGCCCAGTGTCCAGTGCAGCCTTCCCCAGTGTCCAGTGCAGCCTTGCCCAGTGTCCAGTGCAGCCTTCTCCAGTGTCCAGTGCAGCCTTCCCCAGTGTCCAGTGCAGCCTTGCCCCAGTGCAGCCTTGCAGGATCCCATCTCCATCTCCTGAGCTTAAAAATCGCCGACCGCGATTTGAAAATGGCGCCGCCGGCGCCGAAATACACAGAGCCGGTCCTCGGCTCTTCTTGGCGGCTCTCGTGCACTTTTGGCTCCACTCTTAGTCACGCCCGGGATGGGCGTGACTGTGAGCGGAGCTATCAGAACCTAGCCGAGTACACTCGGCTAGGTTCGGGCGGCGACGAGTGAAGCCGAAAAAGGCCGAGAAGAGCCGAGGACCGGCACTGTGTATTTCGGCGCCGGCGGCGCCATTTTCAAATCGCGATTTTTAACATGTGTGAGCTCAGGATCGCAGGGGATCGGCGTATAACACGCACCCACGATTTTCCCCTGATTTTAAGGGGAAAAAAGTGCGTGTTATACGCCGATAAATACGGTACATATCGATGCCGGTTATTTCCACGTAAACACAGGGTCTGCAGGTAGGTCATCTGTACACGGCAATAGGGCAGAGCTGGGCAGCATTAGTAACAGAACTTTACACTGAGATCGGGATACAGCATGGAACTAAAACTTCAAGGGAATTTAAACTGGGATAGTTGGCAAGTGCGAGGCAGCTGCTTTGGGCCCCACAACAATGATGGGGCCCAGGGCAGCTGCCCCTTTTGTCCTGACCTGTGTATACGATGGGATCTTCACACAGTCTTGTGAAAAAGTGAATACAGAGAGAGCTATACAGCTTTAACACAGTCAGCGGAATACATTTATCTGTAGGTTGTGTCTGTTCAGACATTGAGGTGAATTAGGTCAGTGGTTCTCAAGCACAGTCCTCAAGTATTCCCAACATATGAGACTAGCATGCAAAAAAAAAAACAAAAAAAAAAAACGGACGATCATTCGTCCAAAAATCTTATCGTGTGTACCAGGCATTAAGCTCTTTTCTTGTAAGCAGAGGTTTGAGGGGAAAACACTTAGAGGTGTGTCATTTACAGTCAATAGTTTTGCTGAAGCAGTTGAAGGTGCTAGTCATGCTGGGGTGATTACATCTCGCTGACTGTGTACTGGAACAAGGCAATAAGGGGATTAGCTGTTAGGGAATGACCTTTGTTCCTTCGTACTCAAGCGCTGCTAATGATGTTTTCCGCTAAGCAGAATTTAAATCCAAATTGGTTAAGTGACAAGACCCCACTATTGTTCTAGAAACATAACCTTTCATGAGAATAAATGCCTTTAGGGGAACCCATGCCACCATCATGTACATGTGGAAGAATTAAAAAATTATAATTTGTAATTGTGTGGTCATTCCTTCTGTTTACCTTATTGCCCACTCTGGCTGTTCAACTAGCCCCCCAAAGCCTCTACTGTTTTGCAGTCACATGCTGACATCACTGAGTACAATGCAGGACTAGTAGCCTGCCCCTCCTCCCCCTGGCACCAGTTGCTAGTGTACTTGCAGCTAGGCTGGCATAGCATCCTTGATACTAGGACGCAGGTGGGCAGGCTGCACAGCGTCATTGGTTTTTATGATGCAGGTAGCTGCCCGTGGGGTCAACATACACAGGGCTGAACATTCACTGCATACTGGACACTCTGGCCTCAGAGCCGACTCCCACCGCATCTCCATGAGTGTATCCTAAAAAAGCCGCCCCAGTTGGTCCCATAGGTGTCACGGGCCGGCTCCCTATGTTGTAAGATACACAAGCTGGTGATTTAAGTAGTGAACAGAATAAGCCTGCGTTAGGCTCAGTTCATAATAAGCAAGCTTAAAGTGCACAAATACTCTCTTCGGCTCCAGCAATGCAGTGTCCTTATACATCGCTGCCTTCCTCTGGGTGCAGGGTCTTCAGCTGCTTTGACCAGCACAGGATGACCTGACGCATGCGCACGGGAGTTTATTCATCCCATCACCAAAACATGCAAAGAATGTATACTTAGACCCCATACACACTATTAGATTTTCTGCAGATTTTTGTCTTCAGATTTACCAAAATCATGTAGTGCAAGGGCCTGCCTGTGATTGCATACACATTGAAACGCTTATGCCCCGTACACACGGTCGGATTTTCCGACGGAAAATGTGCGATCGGAGCGTGTTGTCGGAAATTAAGACCGTGTGTAGGCTCCATCTGACTTTTTCAATCGGATTTTCCGACACACAAAGTTTGAGAGCAGGCTATAAAATTTTCCGACAACAAAATCCGTTGTCGGAATTTCCGATCGTGTGTACACAAATCCGACGCACAAAGTGCCACGCATGCTCAGAATAAATAAAGAGATGAAAGCTATTGGCTACTGCCCCGTTTATAGTCCCGACGTACGTGTTTTACGTCACCGCGTTCAGAATGATCGGATTTTCCGACAACTTTGTGTGACCGTGTGTATGCAAGACAAGTTTGAGCCAACATCCGTCGGAAAAAATCCTAGGATTTTGTTGTCGGAATGTCCGATCAATGTCCGGCCGTGTGTACGGGGCATTATGCCGCGTACACACGACCGGACTTTACGGCATACTTGGTCCGGCGGACCGGAGTCCGTCGGACAATTCGATCGTGTGTGGGCTCCAGCGGACTTTTTTTCCCCAAAAGTTCGACGGACCTAGAAATGAAACATGTTTCAAATCTTTCCGACGGACTCAAGTCCGGTCGAAAAGTCCACTCGTCTGTATGCTAGTCCGACGGACAAAAACCGGCGCTAGGGCAACTATTGGCTACTGGCTATGAACTTCCTTGTTTTAGTCATCACGTACGAATCTGTCAGACTTTGGTTAATCGTGTGTAGGCAAGTCTGTTCATTCGGAAAGTCCGTCGTAATGTCCGCCGGACAAAGTCTGCCGTAAAGTCCGCTCGTGTACGCGGCATTAAGGTTTGATCTCATATTTTATGGTTTTGGTAAATCTGAAGACAAAAATCTGCAGAAAACCTAATAGTGTGTATGGGAGTCTTACCTGTTTGCAACTTTTAACTTCAGTAGTGGTTTATATATCACTTTGGCCGTGTGGCTGTAATTTTCAAATCTCATTTCAATCAACGGAAAATAAATGACACTTTTTTGAAAATATCCTTATCTGCCGGCGCTCTCCTTCCCCGTTTCGAGCACTACAGCGGGAGGGGCTGAGATTCCCCCGCTGACGTCACCTGGAAGGAGCGGAGGAGAGTGGCGGGAGGCCACGTGAGCGCCCAGCCGCACTGTAAATAAGGTATTTTGCGGAATAATTTTTTAAAAACACAGATACTGCACATTAGAGCTGCACGATTCTGGAAAAAATGAGAATCACAATTTTTTTGCTTAGAATAAAGATCGCGATTCTCGGTGTAACATCCTCTTTCACTATATAGAAAAAAATTGGGCTAAATTTACTGTTTTTTTTTTTTTTTAATTCATTGAAATGTATTTTTTCCCAAAAAATTGCATTTGAAAGACCACTGCGCAAACACAGTGTGACATAAAATGTTGCAACAACCACCATTTTATTCTATACTAAAAAAAATATATATAATGTTTGGCGATTCTGGTGTGGAGTTTTACTCTATGGAATGAAGCCCTGAGGAAGCGACCGTTGCGCGGGTAAACATGTTGGCAAGCTCCATACAACACCCATTTGACATTATGCTGGGACAAGTTTTTATAATATACCATTTAATGTTTTGTTACACATGTTGTCATTTTATAGATATAGTGGACTCTTTGTTAGCCCCCTTTATGTATTTGGATATGTATCTTCTATGTATATTTCAATAAACAGTACAAAATATTTTACAGCGCACACATTCAAGAATGACATTTCCTGCAAGGCCAGTTAAAAACACCTGAACATATTCAAAAAATACGGGGGTTTGGTCACACTATATGGTCATATAGTGCTAAGCCCACTTACTGCGACAAAGTACCCCGAATTAGTGGGTCCTACTCTAGTAGTAGAATGGAAAATCCTTTGTCTCAACCCTGGGAGCTAAACTCCTCTATGTGGGAGAACTGAAGGGGATACATCCTATGCACTGGTGGCCACTAAATAAGAGGTAATGAGGACGGGAGGGGTGCTCCAGCACAAAAAACCTGGTCAAGGTCTTTGTATATTTCAATAAACGTTTGTTTTTACGAATGTATGTGTATGCTATATTGTCAGGGAATCACCACTTAAATTCCCACTTCCTTACATTCTCTACTGTTTCCTTGTCAGACTGACATACACACGGGCATAATGTCGGCCGGTTTATTTGGAACCGGCAAATGTCTCCCGACATTATGCCCGTGTGTATGGGGTTTAATCAGGGATCAGCGGCCATGATTACCGTGGTCAGCACACTAAGGGGGACACAGGAACGGGCAGGATCAAGCAGGTTTTTTTAGAACATAGAAAGGGACAAATGACACAGCACTATGTAACATTTTCAAATGATGAAGTCAGCAATGGTAAGCTTTCCTTTAAACACAACATTTTCACATTTCATTGGCATGTCCCTTTAAATACAGCTGCAAGAATAACATGATAGGGAAAGCGCTCAGCATCTGACTCTCTCCATGCAGTCATACGTTGGGTGCAGCACTGTGATGTCTGCTTAATGCAGAATTATTGTGTTCCTCCCCCATCCGTACTGTCTGCAGATATGGGATCCTCTCTGTCCCTTTCTCAGCTGCTGATGCACATTAAAATAATTTGCTCTGACTGGCGGACGTGCCATGGGATTTTCAACCTGCTGAGGAACTGTTCCCAGGCTGCCATTCAGTGTACGGTCATGCTAGACAGACTCCGTCTGTAAGGGTAAGCCGCATTGTTCGAGGTTACTGTCGGTCAGACTCCTGCCTCTGTTTCCCATCTCTCGCTTTCGTCCTTGATACTTCGGAAATTAGAAATTTCATTAGTTTAAAATGCATGTGCTTTTCTGTGATGTAATCAGAATGACAGGCTTTATTATTTTTGCTAGAAAAGTAAAGCAGGTGGATGGTTAAACATGAAACGTAGGCTCACAAAGGAAGGCAGTCATCATGAAGCTAGGTGAAACATGATGTAGGTTCTAAGGTGGAAATGAACTCAGTCACGAAAGTCCCATATAAGCTTTAACATGTTAATGTCATTTTAGAAGTCATTTTGCAATGCTTTTAAAACTTTCATGAAATGAATACCTGGTGATCCTGCCACGAAGGGCTTTGTTCGGGCACTTCCTGTTATAGGGTGACAACATCCTGTCCCTGTTTCCCAGTTGGTCAAATGAATTGTCACCCTTTCATATGGGCTTCTGATGGGGACCACAAATGGGCATTACAACGCACATTATGTAGGCATAGTCTACTGCTGTCACCATCAGGAAAAAAAAAAAACTCCCTGAGAAATGCCATTCAGCCATCGCTATGTAGACAGAAAGAGGCTGAAGGATAAAGGATAATAAAGGAACAAAGGATAATAAAAGACAAAAACAGTATTTTACTACAAAAGCATTTAAAGCGGTTGTATACTTTTTTTTTTAACTTTTACCTACAGGTAAGCCTATAATAAGGCTTACCTGTAGGTAAAAAAAATATCTCCTAAACCTGCACGGTTTAGGAGATATTCCCCTCGCAATGAGCCGCTGACTGCAGCGGCACATGCGCACAGGGGATTCTCGGCTGAAAGCCCGGCAGCCGCTGGACTTTGCCGGAAAAAAAGTCTCCCGCGCGCATTCGCGCAGGAGTGACAACATCATATCGCGGCTCCGGCGCTGTGAGTGGCCGGAGCCACGATACCCGGAAGGCACGCCGAGGGGAAATGTCAGCTCCCTCGGCGTGGACAGGGTGAGATGCCGGCGCCTCGATCTAAGGTGAGTATCTCATAATGAGCTAGTATGCGGTGCATACTAGCTCATTATGCCTTTTCCCTTACAGGTGTAGGGAAAAAAAAAAAAAGTCAGCGGGTTTACTACCGCTTTAATTGTTCATACGGGGTATGGTTTACATCTAATGCCGCGTACACACGAGCGGACTTTCCGGCAGACTTGTTTCGGCGGACTGGACTCCGTTGGACAATTTGATTGTGTGTGGGCTCCAGCAGGCTTTTTTCCCCCAAAAGTCAGACGGACCTAGAAATAAAACATGTTTCAAATCTTTCCGACGGACTCGAGTCCGGTCGAAAAATCCGCTGGTCTGTATGCTAGTCCGACGGACAAAAACCGACGCTAGGGCAGCTATTGGCTACTGGCTATCAACTTCCTTATTTTAGTCCGGTGTACGTCATCACGTACGAATCCATCGGACTTTGGTGTGATCGTGTGTAGGCAAGTCCGTTCATTCGGAAAGTCCGTTGGAAGTCCGTCGAAAGTCCGTCGGATAGTCCTTCCGACCAGTCCGGTCCAAAAGTCCGCTCATGCGTATGCGACATAGGTTATAACATTGTCTTGCTCTTTAAAGTAGTGTGGGAATACAAAAAAACAAACATATATACTCACCTCCCTGCTGCGGCATCAGTGTTTTGCTGCAGTTGTCCCCTGCTGATTCTAAGCCCAAGTACTGAGAGATGATATAAGTGTTCAGTTCTCAGTCCACTCTGAGCAGAGAGCAGTGACTGTCAGTCACCACTATCTGCTCTGCCCCTCCAGTGCTCACTGGAGCACCAGGCTGGGGAGGGGGCAAGAGCAGCTGGTTCAGGCTCTCAGCGGTGCTCTGAGAGGCTGAGCCAGCTGCCGGTCGGGCATCAACATTATTGTCAGGATCCTTCCAGAGCCTGGAGTGGCTCGGTGACATCAGCCAACAGGATGCTTTAGCCCACTAGCGGCTGATTCTGGGTCACAGGAGAGCACAAGCAAGTTCACTCTTGGGACCCACAAGAGGAGTATGGCCAAAAAAGCTTAGGCCATACTTCTCTTTTACCAAAATGATATGGTTTCCTGGTCACATCAGTTGTGTGGTCTCTGCTTTAGTGGAGGACCTTGACATCTTCTCAAGCAGAGACACCCTTTTTGTCTCATCAAGAGACTGAGTAAGCTACTCTTGCTCTTCGTAGTTATTGACATCCCCTGTGCCAGCAGCAGACTGCCACCTGGTCCCAGCAGAGACCACAAATGAGTCACAGTGTGGGGGTCTTGGGTGGTCAGTTACAGGAGATTCGATTTTTATTTCACATCATATTTAGGACTGCACTGCGTTTTTGAAGCATCCCTTTAGGGATAAGCAGAGTTTGTCACAAGAGCAGAACTGGAAGGGTTCCAACACTAGAGTACAGAGAAACATTGAACAACCAAGCAATGGGTTGACCACTCTTTATTCCATAGAAGAATTAATAAATATACATTTTACAGATTTCTGCTGTTAAAGGGTTTATCCAACCAAAGATTTTAAGAATAACTGCCTAGATAAATTGTCTAACGCTGTTATGATCTCTGTCCTCACGCCTGCGCACCTTTGAGGAGGTCAAATTCTCTAAGAAGCATCATTTATTTTGTATTCTGTGGAATATATTTGGACAACACTCCATGATGGGCAAGACCATTGGTGAGGAGATCACCGTTTTTGGAGTCCATAAGAGATATACACTATATTACCAAAGTATTGGGACGCCCGCCTTTCACACGCACATGAACTTTAATTGCATCCCAGACTTAGTCCGTAGGGTTCAATATTGAGTTGGCCCACCCTTTGCAGCTATAACAGCTCTACTCTTCTGGGAAGGCTGTCCACAAGGTTTAGAACTAGAGTTGGTATATGGAAATGTTTGACCATTCTTCCAGAAGCACATTTGTGAGGTCAGGCACTGATGTTGGAGGAGAAGGCCTGGCTTGCAGTCTCCCCTCTAATTCATCCCAAAAATGTTCTATCGAGTTGATTTTAGGCCAGTCAAGTTCCTCCACCCCAAACTCGCTCATCCATGTCTTTATGGACCTTGATTTGTGCACTGGTGTGTAGTCATGTTGGAACAGGAAGAGGCCATCCCCAAACTGTTCCCACAAAGTTGAGAGCATGACATTGTCCAAAATGTCTTGGTATGCTGACAACTTAAGAGTTCCCTTGACTGGAACTACGGGGACAAGCCCAACCCCTGAAAAACAATCCCACATTTGACTCCCCTCTCCACCAAATGATTTGGACCAGTGCACAAAGCAAGGTCCATAAAGACATGGATGAGCAAGTTTGGGGTGAAGGAACTTGACTGGCCTGCAAAGAGTCCTGACCTCAACCCGATAGACCACCTTTGGGATGAATTAGAGCGGAGTCCAACATCAGTGCCTGACCTCACAAATGCACTTCTGGAAGAATGGTCAAACATTCCCATAGAAAATACTTTTGGTAATATAATGTAAGAATTCAAAGGGTGACTCAGGCCTCCATAGTGTGTGTGTGTAATATACATTGTGGGTCTTTTTTTTTTTTTTTTAGAATTTAAAGGGTTTCCTTTTTTTTTTTGATGACAGCATGGAAGAAATTTGTTCATGAAAAAGTGGTCATCTGATCAGTGTCACAAAAGCTGCTGTTTGTGACCTATTCTGTTAAAAAAAACAATGCATCATACATCTATGTATCATGCAAAGACTAGGGATGATGTGCAATTCAAGCAAAGTCAAAGGGAAAAATACAGGAAAAATACATTATTTCTATGTCATATTTTGCAGATTAAGGGGCATAGCTACAGTATCTTTATAGTTAAACAGCAGGAACAATAGAGAAAACAAGAAAACATTTATATATCAATGAAGGGTCACTCCACCAAAAGTGATATTTCAGTTAGAGGCAAAGTATTGTGGGCAGAATCAGTCCTTGGCTGGTGATATCCACCTGCTATAACTCCCGACTGTTCCTGCCTTCTGGGAGTTTTGGGTATTCCTGCCTACCTTTGTCCCAGCTCCACCTGTTACATACTTCTTAAAGAAGTCCTCCTCCTCCTCCCTATATTTTTTTTGGGGGAGTCGGGGGAGCGGGCACCTGTCAAAACTTCCTTGTAGAAGTCCTCCCCCTCCACATGCAACCTTCTGGGTCATGTCCCAGGTCCCAGAAGTCTTCAGGACCATTCACAAAGCACAGCGCGGTTCGCACATGCGCAGTGGAAAGCTATCTGTGAAGCCACAGGAATCACATCCGGCTGCCCACAGTTAACGTGTGGGCACCGAGGACCCAAAGACGGTGAAGAACAAGGGCGAATACTGCTGTGCAAAATGTAAGCACATTGTTTCCCTGGAAGCCCAGGTTCTGAATCTGGGGAAGCAACTGTCAGCACTGAGAAGACCCTCCAACTCTGGGGGCCAGCACAGAGGCGGGTGGAGACAAAGAGGTGCAGGCACTAGAAACGAGTAGATGGGTGACAGTCAGGAAAGATAGAGGGGGAAGTGTCAGGGAGGCCGATCCTGGGCTGGAGCATCCCAATAAGTACATTGGTGAAACCGGTCAGGGACCAGCACTGCTGGAGCTGAGGGACTCTCCTAGCTGCCAGAGAGAGAACTCCTCCAGTGAGAGTGGGGGGGAAGTGAAGGGAAAGGATAGACAGATTCTGGTGGTAGGGGACTCAATTCTTAGAAGGACAGAGAGGGCAATCTGTCACAAAGGCCAGAAGCGCCGAACAGTATGCTGTCTACTGGGCGCTCGGGTTTGGCACATCATGGATCTGGTGGACAGATTACTGGGAGGGGTTGGGGAAGACCCAGCTGTCATGGTGCACGTTGGCACCAATGACAAAGTCAGAGGCAGATGGAGTATCCTAAAGAACGATTTTAGGGACTTAGGAGCTAAATTGAGGAAAAGGACCTCCAAGGTAGTATTCTCAGGAATACTACCAGTAAACATCGAGCCACACCAGAAAGGCAGAGGGAGATTAGGGAAGTAAACAAGTGGCTGAGGAGCTGGTGTAGTAAGGAGGGTTTTGGGTTCCTGGAGGACTGGGCTGACTTCTCAGTCGGTTACTAGTTCTATAGAAGGGACGGACTGCACCTAAATGAGGGTGCAGATCTGCTGGGAGTGAAAATGGCCAAAAAGTTAGGGGGTTTTTTTAAACTAGGCGACGGGGGGGAGGGTCCAGAGGTAGAGATAGTTAGCAATAAACATATTCCAGAGGGTAGTATTGGGGACATTAGTGGTAGGTTGACTAAAGCACATAAACCCGTGGTAGTATAGTAACAAGTCCTATTTGCAATCTCGGAACATCCAATAAAAGGACAGTATGCAAGTGGTCTTAACTACGTGGCATGTTCACCAATGCCAGGAGCCTGGCGGACAAGTTAAACGAGGAGGATTTAGATTTTGTGGGAATTTCAGAGACCTGGTTCAACAGCTTTCATGATTGACTGGCAACCATTCAAGGGTATTCCCTTTATCGTAGGGATAGAGAGGGTAAAAAAGGGGAAGGGGTATGCCTGTATATCAAGAATAATGTACAAGTGAATGTGAGAGATGACATCAATAAGGGAGCTAGGGAGGAGGTGGAATCCTTATGGGTAGAGCTCCAAACAGATGAAGCTATGGGGAAAATAATATAGGCCCCCTAACCTGAGGGAGGAGGGTGAGACAGACCTCCAATCACAATTTGGATTAGCGGCAAGGATGGAAGTGTTATCATAATGGGGGATTTTAATTATCCAGACATAGACTGTACAGAGGGAACCACGCATTCGTCTAAAGCTCGCCAGTTCCTAAATGTCTTGCAGGACAATTTCATGGGTCAGATGGTAGACGCACCAACTCAAGCATAGCCAGAGTCCAGTAACCGGATTGGATAGTCAGCCAAGCCAGAGTTCTGTAACCAGGTCGGGTAATCAGCCAGGCCAGAAGTCAGGGATCCAAGTAGAGGAACAGCAAGCAGAATAAGGAGCCAGAAGGGATGTCAGAAAGCCAGTCTTTAAACAGGAACGCAGGAGATGGTTTCTTGTGATGTGACCAATGCGAAGGCAGGAAGGAAGTGAGATGTACGTCTTTAAGTAGGCGGGACTGACGAGCAGATCCACAACAGCTGGTTAACCGTGGAGACAGAAGAGAGCTGGCAATTAGCCGACAGCTGAATGGCTAGCTCAGAGAAGGAAGGGCTGAGCCAGCCCTGACAAAAACACATCCCTAGGAATTACAGACCAGTTAGCCTAACATCAATAGTATGCAAGCTCTTGGAGGGGATGATAAGGGACTATATATAGGATTTTAGTAATGAAAATGGTATCATTAGCAGTAATCCGCATGGATTAATGAAGAATCGTTCTTGCCAAACCAATCTCTTAGCCTTCTATGAGAAGGTGAGCTGCCATCTAGATAAAGGAAGGCCACGTAGATGTGGTGTATCTGGACTTTGCAAAAGCATTTGACACAGTTCCCCATAAACGTTTACTGTACAAAGTAAGGTCTGTTGGCATGGACCATAGAGTGAGTACATGGATTGAAAACTGGCTACAAGGGCAATTTCAGAGGGTGGTGATAAATGGGGAATACTCAGAATGTTCAGGGGTGGGTAGTGGGGTCGCCCAGGGTTCCGTGCTGGGACCAATCCTGTTTAATTTGTTCATAAATGACCTGGAGGATGGAGTAAACAGCTCAATCTCTGTATTTGCGGACGACACTAAGCTAAGCAGGGCAATAACTTCTCCACAGGATGTGGAAACCTTGCAAGAAGATCTGAACAAATTAATGGGGTGAGCAACTACATGGCAAATGAGGTTTAATGTAGAAAAATGTAAAATAATGCATTTGGGTGGCAAAAATATGAATGTGAACTACTCACTAGGGGGTGAACCTCTGGGGCAATCTAGGATGGAAAAGGACCTTGGGATCCTAGTAGATGATAGGCTCAGCAATAGCATGCAATGCCAAGCTGCTGCTAACAAAGCAAACAGAATATTGGCATGCATTAAAAAGGGGATTAACTCCAAGGATAAAGCGATATTTCTCAATCTACAAGACTCTGGTCCGGCTGCACCTGGAGTATCCTGTCCAGTTCTGGGCACCAGTCCTCAGGAAGGATGTACTGGAAATGGAGCGAGTACAAAGAAGGGCAACAAAGCTAATAAAGGGTCTGGAGGATATTAGTTATGAGGAAAGGTTGCGAACACTGAACTTATTCTCTCTGGAGAAGAGACGCTTGAGAAGCGATATGATTTCAATTTACAAATACCATACTGGTGACCCCACAATAGGGATAAAACTTTTTTGCGAAAAGGCATTTAATATGACAATTAGAAGAAAAGACGTTTAACCTTAAACTGCGTAGATGGTTCTTTATTGTAATAGGGCGTACACACGGTCGGACTTTGTTCGGACATTCCGACAACAAAATCCTAGGATTTTTTCCGACGGATGTTGGCTCAAACTTGTTTTGTCTACACACGGTCACACAAAGTTGTCGGAAAATCCGATCGTTCTAAACGCGGTGACGTGAAACACGTACGTCGGGACTATAAACGGGGCAGTGGCCAATAGCTTTCATCTCTTTATTTATTCTGAGCATGCGTGGCACTTTGTCCGTCGGATTTGTGTACACACGATCGGAATTTCCGACAACGGATTTTGTTGTCGGAAAATTTTATCTCCTGCTCTCCAACTTTGTGTGTCGGAAAATCCGATGGAAAATGTCCGATGGAGCCCACACACGGTCGGAATTTCCGACAACACGCTCCGATCGGACATTTTCCATCGGAAAATCCGACCGTGTGTACGGGGCATTAGAGTGGCAAGGATGTGTAATTCCCTTCCACAGGCGGTGGTTTCAGCGGGGAGCATCGATAGTTTAAAAAAACTATTAGATAAGCACCTGAACGACCACAACATACAAGGATGTACAATGTAATACTGACATATAATCACACACATAGGTTGGACTTGTGTCTTTTTTTTAACCTCACCTACTATGTAACAATGTAACTATACTGAGCAGATGTGCGGACTAAAGCAGCCAAGTTTCCTCAATGTGTATCTAGAAAGATGTTCACTCAGATTGCAAGAGTTCCAATATATTACACATTTCTGCTGCTTATTCCTGCGGTGGCATAGCATTGACTGTTTTTTTTTTGTCTTGTACAGGGACATTTGTTCTTCTTGGGTCCACAGAACATTTCCAACCCCAAGGAAACTGAAGCCACCACTCCATCCATTTTGCTGTGAAATGCCCCATCATCTATCCCCGGAAAGTTCTTTCAATTCCAAACAAGAGCTACTCTCCTTTGTCGAACCCTCCCGAAGCGTCAGCGAATACAGCTTGGCCAGTCCGGATGGCGCTGAACAAGCGGAAGCCCTGCTCTCGAAGACACAGCTGCATTCCAATGCAGACAGGACTCCGGATTCCTACGATGAAAGTCTGTATGACGAAACCTGTGCTAGGAGAGCACTCTATGGGGACGATCCTTGTGAAATTAACTTTATACCTTCCGAAAGTGAGAACTTGTGTGGGTGGGGTGCTTTAAAGCCCTCCTTCTTGCAAGTGTTCAACACATCTAAAGGGGTGCTCTTTTTCCTCTGCATAGCCTCCTTTCTCCAGGGCATGGTGGTTAACGGTTTCATCAACACTGTTATCACCTCTATAGAACGGAGGTTTGACCTGCACAGCTATCATAGTGGACTGATCGCCAGCTCCTATGACATAGCAGCTTGCGTGTGCTTGACATTTGTTAGCTACTTTGGGGGGAATGGTCACAAGCCTCGCTGGTTGGGCTGGGGAGTATTAATTATGGGCATTGGTTCCTTAGTCTTTGCTTTGCCGCACTTCAGCACTGGAGAATACGAGGTGAACTTTTCTGAAGATACGGGACTGTGCCCTTCCAATCACACTTATGGGGTCTCTCCACGTACCTCCAGGCTGTCCTACTACCGCTATGTCTTCATGTTGGGACAGTTCCTTCATGGGATTGGAGCTACACCACTCTACACGCTGGGAGTCACTTATCTAGATGAGAACGTCAAGTCAAGCTATTCCCCAGTGTATATTGGTGAGTATAGGTTTCTCAGTGTTTGTGAGTTATGAGTAGTCTTTTAATGCTATAGCCTTCCACGGCATTGCTTTTGCCATTTGTCTAAGCTATTTCCAATAATTAGCTAAAAAGTATACATGCATAATGTATGCAATAATTAGCAAAGATGTGCCTTTGGCTGTGCTTCATTCTCTGTGCATTTCTTTCACCAAGAAGCTTACACCAGTATATTTACTTACTTATGTTATAAAAGGAAATTTTTCACTGCTTCTTATGAAAATACTACTTGCCCAGCAGTTATACTGATCCAATGGCTTCAAGTGATGCAGAACAAGTATGCAGATAAGGGCTACTAAATGTTCTGGTCTGTATGCTTGTTTCAGGATTAAATTGAAGCCATTGGGTCAGCAAAACAGCCAGGCAACTAGGAAGACATCAGTAGCTACCCCCTTGTTTTAGGTTTATTTTAGGCTACTGTCACTTTTTTTTTTTTTAGGCCGGGTTCACACTGGAACCGCCTGCGGATCACACAGGAGCGATGTGCGTCCCTGTTCCCCATTTCAAGGATGAATCAGGGCCAACTCTATGCCTGAATTCGTCCCTGAAAGGCAGCCTAAGACGCACAGCAGTGTGCTCCGCAGCCGCAACGGAAATATGTGAACCGGCTCCATAGGGAGCCAGTCACATTCTCCTGCTATGCAAATTGGATGCGGGGAAGCCCACATCTAATTCACATAGGTGTGAACTCGGACTCAATAGCTCAATCAAATCCCTCTCTTCAAAGTAAAGGGTTAATACTTACCCATAGGCGTGTGCAGGGGGTGTGCCCGGGCACACCCTAATCACTCGTTGTGCGGTGATTGCGGTGCGGTGATCTGCCTGGACTTCCCCCCCCAGTGTTGCCCCCACACATTGCTGCTGGCTTCCCTCCTCTTCTCTCTTCTCCCCTCGGCTGCTGTTTCAGGATGGAGAGCGGGACAAAGGGGCTAGTCAACATGTAATTTACCGACCCCTTTCCCTTTTCGAAATGAATACCGGGAACACACTCATTTATGGTGTTCGTTCATAACAAGCATAGAGCATTTCCCATTCATTCGCTGTCCAGTGCAGCTGAGGCTGCAGAGAAAGTCATGTGTTTGAGATCTGGGGTGCACACCCTAATGCAATAGGCTGCGCACACCTATGTACTTACCCTCCTGCCACCGTGCTGCTGAGCTCCACTGCCTTCATGAGCTCCACTGGCTGAAACATCTTCAGCATCTGGCACTCCGTATGTGTCGTATGTTTGGTCCCCTGCTGCACTTTGTGGTTCCTTCTCCTGGCCCCTGTGTCACTACTGTAACTTCTAGTCATAAAGTCTAGAGGAAACAACCACAACATGAATGGGGGGGGGGACCAGGCATCCGATACACACATAAGTGTGGCAGATGCTGAGGCGGTTCCAGCCTGTTTAGAGTCACTATACAACAGCCATCGTGTTCCTTAACGGTTTAAAGACCACATACTGTAGAAGTCACCACAGTACTTCCTGAAGGAACTTACAATCTAGAGCCCTTACTATAGTCTTATTCCAGCTCTTCAAACTTATCAGTTTTGCATCTTGAAATGTGATATTCAAATTTTTGGATGTATTGGCAGATATTTTTCTCAATGAAGCTACACTCATGGGGGTGGATTTACTAAAGACAAATAGACTGTGCACTTTGCAAGTGCAGTTGCTCCAGAGCTTAGTGAAGGAGGTGAAGCGTCTCTTTGCGAAGAATACCCCAATCACATGCAAAGAAAATAGCATTTGTGCTTGCACATGATTGGATGATGGAAGTCAACAGAGATCTCCCTCATTTACTAAGCTTCGAAGTAACTGCACTTGCAAAGTGCACAGTTTATTTGCCTTTAGTAAATGAACCCCAAGCTGTCTGTTCAACTCTTTTCTTTAAAATGCTAATAACATCTGCTTTTTTTTTTTTGCTTCCCTAAAAAAGCTGAATATAGTCATACCACATTGTAAATGAAGAAATACAATATTTCCAACCTATCTGCTCGTTTCTACTTTGATGAGACCAAATAAAAACCCATGTGTAGTCATCAGAGGAATGGCTACACATGATCTACTTAGGCTAGAGTTGGGATGTTAAAATAAGCTAATTACTGATCTCTTGGACTGGAATGCACGTGGACAACTTACATTTGGTTTTGGACACGCAGGGATGGTCAGTCATCCAGGCATGATCTAACCACATGGCAGGATTTCCGTTGATTGTTAGGGCACTAACCATTCTTCCCGAAGCGCATTTGTGAGGTCGAGCACTAATGTAGGATGAGAAGGCCTGGCTCGCAGTTTCTGCTCGAATTCACCCCAAAGGTGTTCTATCAGGTTGAGCTCAGTCATGTTCCTCCACCCCAAACTTGATTATCCATGTCTTTATGGACCTTGCTTTGTGCACTGGTGCGCAGTCATGTTGGAACAGGAAGGGTCCATCCCCAAACTGTTCCCACAAAGTTGGGAGCATGAAATTGTCCAAAATGTCTTGGTATGCTGACTCCTTAAGAGTTCCCTTCACTGGAACTAAGGGGCCAAGCCCAAACCCTGAAAAACAACCCCACACCATAATCCCCCCTCCACCAAATGATTTGGACCAGTGGACAAAGCAAGATCCATAAAGACATGGATGAGGGAGTTTGGGGTGGAGGAACTTGACTGGTCTGCAAAGAGTCTTGACCTCAACCCGATAGAACACCTTTGGGGTGAATTAGAGTCTAACATCAGTGCCTGACCTCACAAATGCACTTCTGGAAGAATGGTCAAACATTCCCATAGACACACTCCTAAACCTTGTGGACAGCCTTCCCAGAAGAGTTGAAGCTGTTATAGCTACAAAGGGTGGGCCAACTCATTATTGAACCCTACAGACTAAAGCCTCGTACACACGGTACGATTGTTGGCAGGAGATTGTCTGTTGACAGACTTTTGTCATAAAATCTTACCGTTCATACGCTCCTTTTGACAATTGTTGTCCAACTTTCAGCCAACAAATGTTGAATGCAAGGCTAATAAATTTTCGGCGGACAACGGTTTGACGTCAGATTTTCGTATGGTCAGTACACAAATCCGTCACACAAAAGTCGAAAAGTACAAACACGCGTGCTCGGAATCAATGCTCTCCAAACATGAAATTAGCAGAAGGGGCCGAAAGAGTGCTGCTCAAGAGCTGAAATTCCTCCTAGTACGACACTACGTTCGAGTTTGTTGCACGACAATTGTGTACCGTTAGTATGCAAGACAAGATCCTGGCACACGCCCTTTTGACAAAAATCAGACGCTCGGTTGGCCAACTATCGTACCGTGTGTACGAGGCTTAAGACTGGGATGCCATTAAAGTTATGTTCAAGTGCGTGTAAAGGCAGGCGTCCCAATACTTGACAATATAGTGTATGTGCTTGGCTGCATGTTCAGTAATTAGAAGGAAGAAATATCCAGGCATAAGGCTCCATTAAAACCTTTTTTTGAGCGTGTTTTTGGAGTGGCACCATTCGCATGGATAGGCCTCCCTCCGCTCCAAAAATACTTATATACTGAATTTTGTCACAGAGCCAGGCACGTTTGGCATTGCGGATTTTGCTGCGATTTTCATGCATTTTGTTGGCAAGAAATAATGGTATCGCAAACATGTCCAGCATTTTGCTGCGATTCTGCCTGTGATTCCTAAACGCTCAGGTGTCAATGGAGCCTTATGCCGCGTACACACGAGCGGACTTTACGGCAGACTTTGCCCGGCGGACCGGATTTCATCAGACAATTCGATCGTGTGTGGGCTCCAGCGGACTTTGTTTTCTCAAAAGTTGGACGGACTTAGATTTGAAACATGTTTTAAATCAATCCGTCGAAATCGAGTCCGGTCGAAAAGTCCGCTCGTCTGTATGCTAGTTCGTCGGACAAAAAACCACGTTAGGGCAGCTACTGGCTACTGGCTACGAACTTCCTTGTTTTACTCCGGTTGTACGTCATCACGTACGAATTCAACGGACTTTGGTGGATTGTGTGTAGGCAAGTCTGTTCATTCAGAAAGTCCGTCGTAAAGTCCGTCGAAAAGTCCGCCGGGCAAAGTCTGCCGTAAAGTCCGCTCGTGTGTACGCAGCATTAGTGATTTTTATCCGTTGGAAGGGGCGTCTGGGGGAGATAAATTGATTGGATGAGGCATTTAAACTTTTTACATTGATGGTGTTCTCTGACAGCAGTCGACCAGCAGACAGCGGCTGCTGCCATAGATGTGACACTGCTGAACCTGTCAATCTGTCTGTAAGCGGCCATGAAAGCCAGTTGGCTACCAGACTCCTGAGATCTTAGACATTTATAAATATATGTCATGCAGATTATTTTACCTGCATTTTCGCTGTTCTTTTTACATACATTATACATTATACATCATCATCCCATAAAGCCATGGATGTATTTGCTAAAAATTCCCAGAGTTGGTCTTTGTCATAGTACAGTGTGTGGTGGATCAGGCATTGAATTCTCATTTCCTTTTGATGATAGTATATGACACTTTTTTATCAGGATAAAGTCCAAGGCTGTGATAAACGGTCTCCTCACATGACTATAACATATAAGTAAACTATAAAAAATATCTCTACTTCAAACAAAGTATAGTAGATATATAGCGCAATATCAGCAAGTTTATTACCTTTGAGAATGTCTTAAGGATAAGTGTATCTTTAGCACTTTAGGCATATTGTACTCTTACCTGCAAGCTGGTGCCCCATAATCAACAGAGATCGTGCCTGCTGTACTGGTAAATGCCAGCTGTAGACCAGAAGCCTGTTTGTCAGGGTGCAGACTTACTTCCCATCCATAGAGATAACATTGGTGCCGCCAACTGCCTGATAAAATCTTTCGGAAAAGGCCATTCAGTTATTATTATTATACAGGATTTATATAGTGCCAACAGTTCTTTGGAGAGTTGGTACTCTGCTGGAGCACAGAGTAAGGCTGGGTTCATATATATATATATATATATGCGAATTGGATGCGGATTTCTCTGCATCCAATTGGCATGACGGGCGAGTGTGACCAGCTCTCAATGAAGCCGGTTGACACAGGTCAGGGGCGGCCGCGGTCCACATTCAAAAAGGGTCCTGTGCTTCTTTGGGTCCGATTCAGGTGCGAATTCAGGCAAAAATTTGGACCTGAACCGGTGAATAGGGACGCACCAAACCCCATGCTGGGAACTGCGGCCGGACATATGTGAACCCGGCCTAAGATCTTTCTATAGCATTGAATTGGGAGTGTAACGTGCTTACATGGGCCAGCCACATAAGGTTACGACAAGCGGCTGGCTGCGGTAATATGCTATCCATCCAATAACTAATTGAATCAAGGAAAGCTGAGTATAAAGCTGACCAAAAAGGTTGAATTTTGGCTAGGTTTTGCTGAATCAGCCAAAATTTGAGCCATGGATGGCCCCATTGGAACCACCTGTCACTAGAGAACTCCACTGAAAAATCAAAGGAGCCAGGTAGAAAATTGTAGGGCAAGCAGCAACTGCATCCTATCAGTATACTGACAGCGCAGGTGCTGTCTGAATACAATAGCCAGCAGGAGTGGTTCTTCCACCCACGCTGTATATCACGGCTAAAGAAAACTATTGATTTCTCTTGTTTCTCTTGTTTATGGGATTGAATGATAAAAATCTAACCTTGTATAGCTAGCCTCAAGTTGGCCATACATGGTTCAGTTTTTTCTGGTTCAATCATTTCTATTAGAAGTTTCATATAAAACAGCGAGACAACAATGAGAGGAATCCCACAAAATAGGTGGACAAAAATTAATTCGTTTTTTTTTTCATTTAGTCTGCGGGCTCAGAAAAAAAAATTTGAGGTGGATGATGGAATCCTTTCCAATGTGCTATTGTATTCTGACAGCAGGGAGACTCCTCTGCTGCCAGAATACACAGATCCGGGCTGCAGCCTGTTGCCTGCAGTGCTGATCGAGCAACTTTTATCCGACAGGGCCATTCAACAGAAGTTGATCAGTAGATTGAGTTCTTTCGACTGTAGTGGCCACACATGGACTGAAATTTGGCCAATCCTTGCTGAACTGGCCAAATTTCGATCCACCTGTGGCCATCTTAGTAACAGGGAAACTGGGGTCACTATAACATTAGATTAACTGCACCTTTAGGCTGCTTTCACACTAGGGCGGTGGGGGCGTCGGCGGTAAAACAGCGCTATTTTTAGCGCTGCTTTACCGTCGTTATTGCAGCGGTATTCGGCCGCTAGCGGTGCGGTTTTAACCCCCGCTGGCGGACGAAAAACGGTTAAAACCACTCATATAGCGCGGCTATAGCCGCAGTATTGCTGCGGTATAGCCGCGCTGTCCCATTGATTTCAATGGGCAGGAGCGGTGAAGGAGCGGTGAATACACCGCTCCTTCACCGCTCCAAAGATGCGGCTTGCAGGAGTTTTTTTCTTCTCCTGCCAGCGCACCGCTTCAGTGTGAAAGCCCTCGGGCTTTCACACTGAACAAACAGCAGCGGCTGTTTTGGGTCGGTTTGCAGGCGGTATTTTTAGCGCAATAACGCCTGCAAACCGCCCCAGTGTGAAAGGGCTATTAGCCTTGACTGGAGTTCCACTTTAAAATCCACCGGTTGTTGAGATTTTAGAATGGACAGTAGTATCCACCTGCAAGCACAGTATACATTTGTTAATCCTCATTTGGTTTTTAGTGCATCTTGGAAGCCCCTGGATCTAAGACCTACACTATGAAAGACCTTCTAGACTCTGAGTTACTAATGAGTCCCAATCACTCCAAAGATAACAGTTGCCCTGCTGTTCAACAGTGTAGTGTGAGACCTTCTGTGGCCAGTAAACTTTCTCTATTGGATCTGCTGATCGCAGGGTTGTAACCTACCTCTAAGTTGGCCAGGCTTGGAACAGGTTAGAAGTTGAGGTCCTGTGTACAGCATGTACCCCCCCCCCCCCCCCCAGGTACACAGGGGTTTCTAAGTCCACAGGAATTCGGGAACTATCAAACATACTCTTGATGCCTGCATTTTGACTCTACTGTTGGGTCAGTCAAACAGGTTTTACTTTACATTCCTTGCATGCTTTGACTTATCAACGCCTCCATATTCTTTCCATGCCAACATTTCACATTCATTATACATCTGACATTCTCTCTTGTGACATAAAAAGAATGTAGTGCATTGGTGTCTTGAATACAACATTATTGGAATGCCAGAGCAACCCTTTCAGAATCCCACTTACAACAAAAATGTATCACTGTTGTAGTTCTGACACAGTTGTTAAAGGACAACTACTGCAGATAGGTTTAAAAAAAAAAGTTGTCAGGTTGCTATTCTTTCTACTGAGTTAAGTTTCAGGAAACCGTGGCTTCCCCTGAGACGAGGTCATCATCTGCTTTATAGGCATATACATATATACACTACATAGCCAAACTTTTGTGGTCATCCAATTTCAAAACCATGGACATTAAAGTGGCGTTGGCCTTTCCTTTGTGGTTAGAACAGCCTGCACTGTTATTGAAAGAACTTTCACAAGATTTTGAATTGTGTCTGTGAGAATGAGCAAAAGAGCATTTCTGAAGTTAGGTACTGATGTTGGAGGAGAAGACTTGGTTCGCAGTCGGCGTTAGGATTCATCCCAGAGGTTTTCATAGGGTTGAGGTCAGGGCTCTGCGTAGGACACTCGATTTCCTTCACACCAAACTCATCAAACCATGTCTTTATAGAACTGGCTTTGTACACAGGGGCATAGTCATTCCTCAAACTATCACAAGGTTGGAAGAGCACAATTGTATGAACCGTCTCAGTATGGTGAAGCATCAACACTATCCTTCACTCACCTGAACCTGTACCTTGAAGTGGTTGGTCGTGAGAGTCAGTTGTCCCCATACTTTTGCCAATATAGTGTATGTATGCTTGGCTGCAAAAAAGTGTACCTGTTTATGGGCCAGGTAAACAAGAGACACGCCTTATGCCGCGTACACACGAGCGGACTTTTCGACTGGACTGGTCCAACGGATTATCCGATGGACTTTTGACGGACTTCCAACAGACTTTCCCAACGAACGGACTTGCCTACACACGAGCACACCAAAGTCCGACGGATTCGTACGTGATGATGTACGACCGGACTAAAATAAGGAAGTTGATAGCCAGTAGCCAATAGCTGCCCTAGCGCCGGTTTTCGTCCATCGGACTAGCATACAGACGAGCGGACTTTTCGATAGGAACGGAGTTCCGACGTAAAGATTTGAAACATGTTCCAAATCTAAAGTCCGTCAGATTTTCGACCGAAAAAGTCAGCTGCAGGTCCGATGAAGCCCACACACCGTCGGATTGTCCGCCGGACTCGGTCCGTCGGACCAGTCCGGACGAAAAGTCCGCTCGTGTGTACGCGGCATTAGGTTGATCTCACTGAGTCCCTCATAAGTCCACAATCAGTTTTTCTTTGCAGTTGCGGAACATCAACTAATTTCTCACCATGTCCTCTTCATTTAGGAATATTTTACACTGCGGCTATTGTTGGCCCAGCTGTAGGATACCTGCTTGGAGGGTTCTTCCTGAACATGTACACCGAGATCACCACCCCGTAAGTAGCTTTTTATTTGTTTTACGTTGTCAGGTAGTTCATTAATCTTTAGCCTCCAATTAGAGTTCCTATAATTTTTTTGCTATGGCTGCTGCAGGTTAATGAACTCTCTACGTCTTTTCTATCTGCATATTTTGTATACAATACCTGCAAGAATTTTCAGCTGCTACTAATTATTAGATTTACTAATGTTAAAGAAAAGATAAACTCTACTTGCATTTACAGCGGACACCTGATATGGGAATTATATTACTAGAAAAACTTCAATCGTTCTGGTTAAACAGACTTATATTTTGGTGTTCCTGTCTCTAGCTGCCATTGAATGTTAGTTTCTGTGTGTGACACCTACTTACAGTAAGACCGGCAGTTTTGCATTGTTAAAATTGTCCTATTAGCCAGTATGATGTATCAGAGGCAACGGAAACAGACACACATTTTCCATTAGGCTGTAGTCTTTACCTAAAACTGAACTTTCCCCATAATTTGAACAGGAATGCGGTGCGATTCCTGCCTGAATCTTATGCGGTTTCCCCCTCCGCTCTTGTGTGAACCCAGGCTTGTCATGGTGATTTTGAGTTTACACAGGAGCGTGGGAACCTCTCGGCATGATGGGTTTCACCAGCTCCAGCTCCTGATCCGACTGTGGACATCAGCGGCTGCTTGTTGGGCTCCACCTGCCTCTCCCATGACTTTGCTTCCCCACATCTCCAGCGGCTCTCTCCCCCAAGCCTCCAGCAGTTCGAGCCATCCACTGGACCCCCCCCCCCCGGTCCTGCTGTACCAGATTTCCGCGATCCCCCGCTGTCAGATGCCGAAAAGCTGCTTCAACGGTCCAGGGACTTAAAATCCCTGCAGCTTTCTCTCCTTTCCTTGCAGTGCTGACAGTATGAGCTAGATGGCTTCTGATTGGTCATCGCCGCCCATGCGACGGTACTGACCAATTAGAATTCCTGCAGTCTGTACTGACAGCACTGCAATCAGAAAAGAGAAAGCCGCAGGGACTTCTGGACCGGTGAAGCGGCTTTTCGGCGTCTGACAGCGGGGGATCGCGGCAATCTGGTACAGCAAGATCGGGGGGCTGGGGGGGTGAAGGGGTCCAGTGAATGGCTGGAACTGCTGGAGGCTGGGGGGAGAAAGCCAGTGGAGATGTGGGGAACAAAGCCATGGGGGAGGCAGGAGGAGCCCAAGCCGGAGATGTTCCTATTCAAATCGCATGCAATCCTTTGCAGTGCGATTTGCGGCCCTTCATTTTGTATGGATGCAAATCACACCGCAAAGTATTGGTTTCGGGTATCAGGAGCATTTTCCTTAGTATGTGTACTCGTGCAAATACTCAATATCGATGCATCCTTACCTTCCACATTAATAATTATGCTACCAAAATCAGTGCATGCTCTAAATTGCCTCCAGCATTGTTTATTTTTATTTTTTTTTACTGGAGGCTGCCATTTTGCTGAAGCCCAATATGACAGTGTCCCAGAATGGCCCCTCTCGCGCGAGGGCGCGCAGCACGGCGCAAGCCCGATCTCTGTAAAGAGCCTCGTCCGCGGCTCTTTAACCATGTGGTTGGCTGTGTCCAATCACAGCCAGTCACATGTAAACACGGAGATGCCAGTAATCGGCGTTCCTCGCCTCACACTGACAGAGTGTGTGGCGAGGAGAGCCGATCAGCGGCATCTCAACGCAGGGGGACATCTCCACATGAAATCGGGGCACTGATCATCAGTGCCCTGATTACAATATAGCGCCAACAGTGTCACCAATCAGTGCCCACCAGTGGCAGCAATCAGTGCCCATTATCAATGCCAGTCAGTGATGGCTATCAGTGCCGCCTATCCCTGTCGCCTATCAGTGCCCACCAGTGCTGCCTATCAGTGCCGCCTATCAGTGCCCACCAGTGCCGCCTATCAGTGCCCATCAGGGCCACTTAACAGTGCCCATCAGTGCCCATAAGTGCGGCATATTAGTGCCTCTTCATCAGTGCCACATAATCAGTGCCACCTCATCAGTACCCATAAGTGCCACCTCATCAGTGCCCACCAGTTCAGCCTATCAGTGCCCATCAGTGCCACCTCATCAGCACACATCAGTGAAGGAGAAAAATTACTTAGTTACAAAATTTACTGACAGAAACTAAGTAAAAAAAAAATTAACTCAACAGTAGGGCTGCAACTAACGATTATTTTCATAATCGATTAGTTGGCCGATTATTGTTTCGATTAATCGATTAATCGGTTATTAACCTTAAAAAAAAAGTGTGGTGTATAATTTGCTTAATATGTAAAGTTTGAAAAGGCAATTTATTCTTAAATATCTCTATGCAGTGGTAATTATAAATAATCAACTATATGGTTAGGGAGCAAAATATCTAATCCACTCTGAGAATAACAGACAGAAGAGATATACTGTATATATTATTAGAAAAGATATACTGTGTATATACTATTAGAGGAGAGATATACTGTGTATATACTATTAGAGGAGAGATATACTGTATATACTATTAGAGGATATATACTATTAAAGGGTGAATCTGGTATATATATCATCATCAGACTCAGATCAATTTTTTTTATTTAAAGAACAAACCATGTCTCCCTTCAAAAAAAATATATTTTTAAGAACATTCGTTCGATTTTCTAATCGTTAGTGGGGTCAAAATCGACGTTCCTTTTCAACCACAGTGATGGGAAAATTTGGAAATAGAAAACTTCTCGGTGAAAGGAATTTTCAGACAGTGTATGTGGTTTTCGTTCAGAAATGACATTCGTTTTAAAAACAGAATGTTAAAAATAAGTGAAAATTTCAAACATTCTTTCATTCAGTGAATGTACAAAGATTTTTCGTCTGAATATTCTCGTCTGAAAATTGACCGTGTGGCCAGCATAAGGCTCTGTACACACCTATGCAGTTTGCTTTTGATCTGTTTCTGCAGTGCTTTTTTGCTGTGCGTTTTGATTTTTGCGCACGTGATTTTGCTGCAATTTGCGTTTTAGCATTTTTTTTGGCCAATTTGTTGTTGGGCAGATTAAAAAAACACAAATTGCTGCAAAAACACATTACATGCTTTTCTGCAGATTCTCCATTGAAGTATATTGAACCAAAAGAGCACAGTTTTGCGTTAAAAAAAAGTCCCTGGCCCTTTCCAAATACGCAGCGGCTGAAAAAAGCATAGGTGTGAACTTGTCCCATAGGAAAGCATGTAAATGAACTGTAGTGCGTTTCTGCAAAAACATAGATGTGAACCAGGTCTAAGATCTTTAGTAACGTAATGGGGTTAAAAAAAAAAAAGCCCTTTATAGTACAAAAAAGCAGATAATCACTACTGTAAGGGGTTCATTTTTTTACTGTAGAACTGTGAAAGTAATATTTACAGTAGCGATTATTTGCTCTTTTTGCACTATAAAGGGCTCATTTTAGTTTTTTTTAACCCCATTATGTTACTGGCCGATTAATCGATTATGAAAATAGTAATCGATTAATTTCATAATCGATTAGTTGTCGATTAATCGATTAGTTGCTTCAGCCCTACTCAACAGTGATTAAATACCACCAAAAGAAAGCTCTATTTGTTTGAAGAAAATAATAAAAAAATTTGTTTGGGTACAGTGTAGCATGACCGCGCAATTGTTATTCAAAGTGCAACATTGCTGAAACCTGAAAAATGGCCTGGGCAGGAAGGGGGTGTAAGTGCCCAGCAGGCAAGTGGTTAACGTTTATGTAGAACCAAAACTTTTTTTTTTTTTCGTTTTGAATAGGGAATGAAAGGATCAAATACGTCTAACAGGTTATTTTTTTGCAACCTCTGCCTTGCTAGGGAAATTTTTCTTCACTTCCTGCCTTGGAGATACAGCAGGAAATGAGAAAACATTTCCCCATAGTGAGGGCCATTCCCATCTTAAAGTGGTAGTAAACCCCACTTGGTCATTTTTACCTACAGGTAAGCCTATAATAAGACTTAACTGTAGGTAAAATGACTGCACGGTTTAGAAGATATTCACCCTACATGCTACACCGACGTCAACGGCGCATGCGCTCTGGCGGTCCGGTGGATCGTCCTGGAACTTCAGAGCTCCTTGCCGGAACGGAGTGACATCATCGTGGCTCTGGCCACTCACAGCGCCAGAGCCTGCTAAACCCGAAAGAAACACCATGTCAGCCCCCTCAGCGGTGACCAGGCGCCACTGCTGGGGCTTTGTTCTAAGGTAAGTATTTCATAATGTGCTAGTATGCGATGCATACTACTAGCACATTATGCTATTGTCTTGCAGTTTTTTTTTTCAGCGGTTTACTACCGCTTTAAAGATTTGTCTCCAGAACCTTAGTACCCATTGGAAAATATCCCTTTACCTCTGGCTCGGATGACAGCTCTTCAATTTTGGCTTTCCTGTTGCTTTCAGTCTCAATGGCAGTGGTCACCAGAACCAACATAGGGGAGAATGTCCCCAGCAGGGACACTGGCAGCAATATAAATTTGTTAGAGGGTCTACCCCCAAACCCCCCCCCCCCCCCCCCCCACCACTCTATCCAAAAACCTCAATTACATTTTGCCTTTATACACAATTAAGAATAAAATTTGCCATTTCAATTTCGGATTTGATGCCCAGCCAGCGCCACACATTAAATGACAGCTGGAATCTGATTGGTTGCCAAAAGCCAGAGACGCTCCAGGTTTTACCTGTCAGCTCTGATGAATAAAATGTGCTGCAAATGTCATTTATGACAAAGCATGTGACTGTGCAGGAAGATTTTGCATGACACATATTTGCATGCGGTATGGAAATAACCTCTTTGTCACATTTTCTGTCAATAGAGAGTTTGTACAGATATTTAACGCGTGAATAAGAATTGTATCCACGCCCAAAGCCACACAATTGGATTAACGTCATCATACAAAAATAACCCACGTTCTCTATACAACGGGAGGAAAGAGCGAAAGTCAAAACGGCTGTCTTCCATCTTGAGTGGCGAGGGGTTAGAACCTCTGTCAGGTTTTATTGCTGTCTGTGCCCCCTGCTGGCGAAATTTCCTCTCCATTTGTCCTGGTGACCACTGTTTTTTTTTAACATACAAAACAAAGCAGAACAATCGCCATCCAAACCAAAATAATGGCTACAGTGTCAGCTGTGCAGAGCCCCACAATATTGAGAAACCGGATTCTATTTATTATAACATCACAACGGTTAAAGTACTGGTGACCACCGCTATGACCCGTACACGCGATCCGAAAATCGCACGAAAAATACCGCTTTTGACGCGATCGTACGATAATCAAATCATTAGTACAGAGCTTTCGAGAGCCGATCACGACAATTCATCCGATATTATTAGATCGGACAAGCACGGAAATTTTCCTCGTACGATACCAGATTGTAGGATTTTCGTTTAGTCAGTACAGTTGTTGTCCGAAAATACAATACAAATTCACTACAACACGTGACATCACTTCCGATTTTAAATTTTTTTTTCTGTCGTACGAGAATTTTCGTGAATTTAGTGACCTAATCAATTTCTACTTGCGACTATTAAGCGAAAAAAAGTCGTATGATCTGTCGTATGATATTCGGATCGTGTGTACAGGGCATTACCAGAAGTAAAAGTGAGGGATGTGCCAAAATTTTGATTTGGCACCTGAGCAGGAATAGAGGGGAAATCTTCCAATAGGGAACCTTTCAGGTGACAGCTGGCTCTCCCTCACCTTGAAGAGATTTTTTCTCACTTCCTGTTGTGTCTACAGGTCAGGAAATGAAGGGAAATCTCCTCAAGGGGACACAGATGTTTTGGCTTGAGATTTGCTTTAACCCTTTTACTTCTGCCTCCTTATGTTTTACGTCGGGGGGGGGGGGGGGTTTACACGCGCTCCCAATGGCTGCACCCGCCAGAAGTGTGTTTACATTCTACAAGTCAACTGTTGGCTTTCTAATGAAAGTTATTCGGAGACTATACAGCCGCCCGGTCATTTTCTGTGACCCCCGGGAGTGTCCCGGGTGTCGCAGGGTGGATGGAAGGGAGACTGGGGAACGTCCATTCGCTGATCTCCCCAAGCTAAAATGTTACAGGAAGCAACGGATAAAATGTCACTTACAGTTTCTGCTGTCAAGCGCCAGGGAAGAAGCTAATGGAGCACTATCTGCGCTCCATTAGCTTCAATGGAAGACAGACAGGTGAGACATCAGAAGTCTAAAGTCGCGTACACACGAGTGGAATGTCCGACAGAAAAAGTCAGACGGGAGCTTTTCATCGTCTATTCCGATCGTGTGTAGGCCTCATCTGACTTTTTACGTCGAAAATTCTGACGGACCTAGTAAGAGAACATGTTCTAAATATTTCCGACGGAACCAATTCCTATCGGGAAAACCGATCGTCTGTATGCTGTTCCCAAGTACCAAAAACGACGCATGCTCTGAAGCAAGTACAAGACGGAAGCTATTGGCTACTGGCTATTGAAATTCGTTTTTCTAGTCCCGTCGTATGTGCTGTACGTCACCGCGTTCTGGACGGTCGGACATTGGTGTGATCGTGTGTACACAAGACAGTTTCAGCGGAATTCCGTCGGAAAAACCTTCAGAGTTTATTCCGACGGGAAAACCGGTCGTGTGTACAGGGCATAAAAGAAAACTGATGTCTCGTTAAAGAGAACCTATCTTAAAAATATTATATCACATAGGGGAATTTTGGTCCCCTTTGCGATATGAAGTTTTAGAGAAAAAAAAAAAGTAAAAAAAAATAAAATTACACCCAAGCACTTAACCCCTCCCCTCCCAAATAAAGTTTTTTGGCCCCTTTGTATGCGCACACATAAATGTAAACACACCCGTGTTATGTAGGGTGCCTACATACAAAAACGTTGCTTGCAATACACGTTACATATCACCGCACACGCTTGAGTGAGAGTAATTCTAGGCCATTTATCACGGTTAACTCTAAACTGATTACCGTAGGGCCTTCCATTCCCTTTGGAAAATATTGGGTACCTGCATTTGTTCTTGTTTGGCAGATGCACACAAACTTAAAGCTTAACATGTTGGGTATCTTTTTACTCGGGACAACCTCATCTTTTAAATTTTACCAGAAATCTGGTAATATATTGCGTTAAAATTAAGTCTAGTGCATTTTTATACTGAAAGTTTGCACTTGATAAAACGTTGCGCAAAAATTATGTGGCATAGAAAAAAAAATAGAATTGCCACCATTTTATTTTCCAGGGTGTCTGCTTTCAGCAAATATTTAATGTTTGTGGGTAAGCTCTGGTTCACACTGGAGCGTTTTGACATGCGATTTGATATGCCAAATGGGCGGCAATTTGCTGTCAACGGCACTCTCCCAATCGGTGCGACGCCGCACCGATTTCAAAAAGTAGTTTCTGTACTACTTTTTGCGATTTCAGGGTGCGATTTACATTGACATCTGTGCAGAAACCTGCACAGATGTTAGAGCTGCACGATTAATCGTATATAAGATCGCGATTTCGATTCACCCCGCCAACGCGATCTGCAAGCTGGATTAGCTCAATTTTCCGGATCTCCCAGTCGGAAGCACGGAACCAGCGTGGACCGCAAATGGCGCCAATATCGGAACTGACGTCAGTCAGCATAGAGCATAGTGCCATGCCTGGACTGCGCAAGTGCAATCAACACGCCGCTCGCTCCCAATGCTCGGGGCTCGTTATTTGGTTTACTATGGTTAACTATGCATCCGCCCCTTTGAGAAAAGCATCCGCCCCTTGCTGTATTAAATGAATAACCAGCCCCGAGCATCGGGAGCGAGCGGCGTGTTGATTGCGCATGCGCCGTCTACAGCTGATTTTTCTCTTTTTAAATGTAACCATTTTAACCATTTTAAAGAATCATGAGAGAATCGTGATCTGTATTCTAAGCAAAAGAATCATGATTCTCATTTTTCCCAGAATCGTGCAACTCTAACAGATGTCTCTGAAATTGCGACCGAAATCGGGACTGACAAGCGGGAGTGAAATCGTGCGAGTTCAGCTGAACTTGCACGGCTTCATTCCCGCAGCTCAGTGTAAAATGATTTTGTAAAGGTGTGCAAAAACACAAAAACCACAAAAATTCAAATCTGTCAGTTATTTTAAACAGTTTCCTTGACGTTGTTTTATATGAATTTATTCCACCTATTCAGCCATCTCACCCCTTTGATTTGGGACACTGAATGGATGAGGACAGGCCAATGGGCTCAATTTGGGCCATTCTTAGATCCCGCTTTAGTGCTGTGTAAACACTGGCTGCTCCTTACATCACCAAAGCTGAACATAAACACGAGAGGGTAGACCAAGGTTAGTCAACCAGGGTTCTATGGAGTCCTACGGTTCTTCCAAAGGTTGCTAGGGGTTCCTTGAGAAATGAGCAACTTCTGTCTCTCAGATACTGCAAGTTCCCACTGACACCATTGATCTTTTTAGTTATCTGTAAAGCCTCGTACACACGATCGGATTGTTGCCAGACAAAGCGTCAGACTTTTGTCCGAAGGGCCGCGTGGCGTGAACTTGTCTTGCATACAAACGGTACACAATTGTCGGCCAACAAACCTGAACATGGTGACGTACTACGAGGAATTTCAGCTCTTGAGCGCCACCCTTTGGGCACCTTCTGCTAATGTCGTGTTTGGTGAGCATTGATTCCGAGCATGCGTGTTTGTACTTTGGAATTTTGTCCGGCGGACTTGTGTACACACGCTCAGAAAATCCTACAACAGACCGTTGTCCGCGGAAAATTTATAAACCCGCCATCCAACATTTGTCCACGGAAAGTTGGCCAACAATTGTCCGATGGAGCGTACAAACGGTCGGATTTTCCGCCAACAGCCTGTCATCACACAATTCCCGTCGAAAAATCAGATCGTGTGTACGAGGCTTAAGAGGGGGTAATTCTTCCCAATGACCACAAGTGTGAGGAGCATTCTTCCTACTGACCATCCCACTAATGTATCATGAGATGTAGATATAGGACTTTTTAGCAAGGGTTCCCTGAGACCGGAAAGTTATTTCAAGCGTTCCTCTGTGTTTGAAAGGCTGGGGGAGGCTAATGATGTCTTTAGCTAATAAGGCATACATAGAAATTAATCAAATGCTTCCAATATATCTGTGAAGCTATTTATTTAGGTCATAGTATAGCTAGTAGTAATTAGTCACAAAGAACTGAACTTGTTCTGTAATGTTGAAGACTATTTACTAATTCCTTTTTTTTTTTAATGTGAACACCCACAAGTAGCTATTTTTAGTAAAAGGCTTAGGATGATAAAGGATTTTGGGTAAAATGAGGGCGGGTTATAACGTCCGTCAGGTTTTTTTCTTGCTTCATTTGCTATCCTAGAGAAAATGGGGAGGTCAGAAAAGTGTTTCTTTAGATATAATGCCACATCCAATAAATTGAACAAAAAAAGAGAAAATACCCTTAAGTGGACTTTAAAGGCATAAATATCTACACAACAAAATGAGATATTGAAAAAAAATCTAATATTTATTGTACAAAATACGACATTAAAATTATGGACCCTAGGGACCAATGAATAGGAATGTGTACAGATCTGTGATACGGACACCAAAAATAGTAGCACACAATTAAATGTGGTTCTTCATCCGACGCGTTTCATTTACATTCTTTCCTCAGGGGTGTTCTTCAAGAACTCACAACTGTGCATATGGGCTGAAATGGTGTCACAGAATGAACATTCCAGAGTAGACTGTATTCCTGTCAATAAAGATAGATTCCTGGTTGAACTTACATACAGCCTGCCTGGTGTTTGTTCTGAGCTATTACAACTGGGTTAGAACGGCACAAAGCTGTAGTTCTAATCCCGGAGCATCGGATGACCGAACAATCAGATGTTGCGATCTGCAATCTGATTCTATAGCTGCAGAGGAGTGTCGGGAGAGTGGAACTGAGCGAGCAAGGGGCTCGTTACAGAAGGATTGTGCTTTTATAAAATGATCCTAGTCACCCCATTGGGGTCAATGCCTCCAGATGAAACTTGTATCAGGCGGTCAAAGATGGCGGGCCCTTCCTCCCCCCACACATATTCATTGAGAGCCGACCGGGACCCGGCAAACAGGAGCACTGAGGCCAAGGAATGAAGGGTCAGCCTGCTTGTAGTATCAAACCCCAATGGGAACTGTAGTAAACATCAAAGCCACAAAGATGACCAATATCTTTAAACAGCATACAAGAAGCACACAGCGTCCTAACATCCATCTGCAGTGGAGATGGATGTTAGGACGCTGTGTGCTTCTTGTATGCTGTTTAGAGATATTGGTCATCTTTGTGGCTTTGATGTTTACTACAGTTCCCATTGGGGTTTGATACTACAACCAGGCTGACGACCCTTCATTCCTTGGCCTCAGTGCTCCTGTTTGACGGGTCCCGGTCGGCTCTCAATACATCAATACATTTGTGTGGGCTGGGGGAAGGGCCCGCCATCTTTGACCGCCTGATACAAGTTCCATCTAGAGGCATTGACCCCAATGGGGTGACTAGGATCGTTTTATAAAAGCACAATCCTTCCTTATGTTTTTACTCTGGAATGTTTGTTCTGTGACACCATTTCAGCCCATATGCACAGTTGTGAGTTCTTGAAGAACACCTCTGAGGAAAGAATGTAACTGAAACGCGTCGGGTGAAGAACCACATTTAATTGTGTGCTACTATTTTTGGTGTCCGTATCACAGATCTGTACAAATTCCTATTCATTGGTCCCTAGGTTCCATAATTTATTTCTCACACACAGCATATGCATAGCACAAATTACACGCCAAAACACATTCTACTACTACTCCTGAGTATGGCGATACCACATGTGTGAAACTTTTACACAGCGTGACCACATACAGAGGCCCAACATGCAGGGAGCGCCATCAGGCGTTCTAGGAGCATAAAATATAATATAATTTTCACTTTTGAAGGCCCTGGAGCACCAGGACAATGGAAACGCCCCCAAATGACCCCATTTTGGAAAGAAAACACCCCAATGTATAATCAATGAGGCATAATGAGTCTTTTGAACATGTCATTTTTTTCTACAAGTTTTTGGAAATTGTGTAAAGAAAAATGAAAACACATTTTCTTTTTACACAAAGTTGTCCATTTATACAATATTTCTAACACAGAGTATGTACATACCAAAAATTACACCCCAAAATAGATTCTCCTACTCCTCCTGAGTACGGTGAAACCACACGTGGGAGACTTTTACACAGCCTGGCCACATAGAGAGGCCCAACATGCAGGGAGCGCCATCAGGTGTTCTAGGGGCATAAATTTCAAATCTAATTTGACTACCTATTTCACTTTTGTGAGGCACTGTAGTGGCATGGATGAGAACTGAAAGAAATTCAGAAGAAAAATGAAAGAAAACGAGTGGCCTCTATGGTGATTAACTAAGGAAGTGATATGGAAACTTGTACAATCATCCAGGTATCTAGAATTTGAAGGAATTGGAAGCCTGGTCCCCAACCAGATGGATGAGAACTGATGCGGCATGGATGAGCATGAATGGAGATGGATGAGCCGTGGATGGGGATGGCTGAGTATGGATGGGATGACTGAGCATAAATGAGTATGGCTGGGTATGGCTGAGTATGACTGGATATGGCTGAGTATGGCTGGGGGTGGATGGGATGGCTGAGCATAGATGGATGGATGACTATTGCGGAGTATGGATGGATGGCTGAGCATGGATGGATGGATGAGGCTGCAGTGGGCACAGATCAGCGCTGTGGACACGACAGATCCAGCCCACAGCGCTGTTGCACCCGATCTCTCCCCTCTCACTGTAGCAATTGGTACAGAGAGGGGAGAGAGGAACCGGACGTGACCCCGTTTTGTTTACAAGTGACCGCTTAGCGACCATTTACCATGATCCGTGATGCGGACCCGGTGGTCACGGATACTCACGTGTGCGCGCCCCAGGGGGCGCGCGATTCTGGGAGGACGTCATAGTACGCCCTCACAGAGTTATCGAGCTGCTCTGTAGCCATCATTCGGCTATGGCGCGGTCGTTAAGTGGTTAAACACACATTTTGGCCCTTTAGCGCACATTTTTGGCACAGGTTATTTTAACATGCATTTTGGTATGATTTGTAACGCACATTTTGGAGCTTCTTTTAGCATGTAGTTTGACACTTTTTCTTTTTATGCGTATTTTGGCAAACAGCACATTTGCTAGCCACTTTTGGGTTGCCATTAACAAGTAATGGCACCGCAAGCATACCAGGCATTTTTCACGTGTTTCCGGAATGCACACAAAAACGCAGGTAAAAAAAATGAGCCAAAATACATGTTAAAAAAGCACCAAAATGCACATAAAAATGTTTTGGGCATGGAGCATTGTGCATTTTTTCAATTTGGCTTTTTGGCATGTTGGCAGTGCATTTGTCAAATGACAAAATGTGTGGCAAAATGCATGTCTGCTAACTGCATTTGGGGTGCCATTAACAATGAATGGCACCCAAAAGCGCATTGGAATTGTGGCAAGAATTGCGCAATTCTGCATTGCTACGATGTGAATGGGTCCTAAAAGAAAATACATTATAACTATAATGGGTGTGTTTGTACTATGTATATATGTGTGTGTGTGTATATATATATATATATATATATATATATAGGTTTTTTACAAAAGTGAGTACACCCCACACATTTTTGTAAACATTTTATTATATCTTTTCATGTGACAACACTGAAGAAATGACACTTTGCTACAATGTAAAGTAGTGAGTGTACAGCTTGTATAACATTGTAAATTTGCTGTCCCTTCAAAATAACTCAACACACAGCCATTAATGTCTAAACCACTGGCAACAAAAGTGAGTACACCCCTAAACGAATATGTCAAAATTGGGCCCAATTAGCCATTTCCCCTCCCCGGTGTCATGTGTCTCGTTATGCCGCGTACACACGGTCGGACTTTTCGTCTACAAAAGTCCGACAGCCTGTCCGACAGACTTTCGACGGACTTTTGGTGGACTTGCGGCGGACTTGCGGCAGACTTTCTTACAAACGGACGTGCCTACATACGATCACACAAAAGTCCGACGGATTCGTACATGATGACATACACCGGAATAAAATAAGAAAGTTGATAGCCAGTAGCCAATAGCTGCCCTAGAGTGGGTTTTTGTCCGTCGGACTAGCATACAGACGAGCGGATTTCTGGGTCCGGCGTAGTTACGACGTAAAGATTTGAAGCATGTTTCTCTGGAAGGATATCAAGGACTGTGATGGAAATGGATGGATCCCCAAGGAGGCTCAGCTCTCAGCATAGTGTAGTCATCATGGGAAAAAAGAAAGGGAGGGCTCTCAGTTTTGTGGGTGTCGATGGTGTGGAAAAGCTCGCTCAGCTCCTCTGCACTTAGGATTCCATCAGCAAAGTAAGCCTTGAATTCTTCAAAGGACAGTTTTCCATCATCATTTTGTCTGCTCGTCCCAGGATCTGGTCAAAGCCTCAGAGCCCAGAGCACCGCCCTGAGATCCAATCTTTCCCACTATGGCCATGGTCATCATTTTTTCCCATGATGACTACACTATGCTGAGAGCTGAGCCCTTCCAGTCTTTACCCTCATCCCTGGGAGTTCCGGACTAGCAGGATCTCAATGCCCATCTAGACCCTCTGTAACGGGGGGTCATGGGGTTCTGGTTAGCGGCCAGGCTCCCTCTTTTGGTGGTGGACCCACACATTTATGACCTTACATACTCTGAATCACCTGGGACTGTCTATCATCTTTTGGGTTTCCTCCCATATGGACCTTCATGACCTACTCCCTGGTTTACATTCATCACACATGGACTCATTTTGAAGTTTGATTGCACTGTTTGTGTTATATTACCGCACTGCTCACCAGAGGGGCTTATGTATTTCCTTATACTTTCTTACATTGTGCGTGGTACAGTTTGGTACAACATTTATTCATGTATATATTGTACTTTCTTTGGTGTGGCACTCTTTAGCCACATATTCACTAGTTTGCTAAGCGCGAGTCAATATTTTTTCTCTTTCACTTTTGTTGTGTTTGTGTCACAATCCAGGACATCGCAGCTTTATGTCACTTGTTTTGTAGAATTTGAAGCGCAATTATTTAGTATTTTTTTGCTACCACTGCCAGTGCCATCAGGGATGCCTATCAGTGCCCATCAGTGTCGCCTATCAGTGCCCACCAGTGCCACCCATGAGTGCCCATCAGTGCCGCCTATCAATGCCCATCAGTGCTGCATATCAGTGCCACCCATCAGTGCCGCCTATCAGTGCCGCATATCAGTGCCCCTCGTCAGTGCCCGCTCATTGGTGCCACCTCATTGCTTCCGCCTTATCAGTGCCCGTCAGTGCCGCCTTATCAGTGCCCATCAGTGAAAGAGAAAACGTACTTATTCACAAAATTTTTAAACAAAAACAAAAGCAAAATTTTTATTTTTTTCAAAATTTTTGGTCTTTTTTTATCTGTTTCGCAGAAAATAAAAACCGCAGAGGTGATCAAATACCACCAAAAGAAAGCTCTATTTGTGGGAACAAAATGATAGAAATGTTGTTTGGGTACAGTGTAGCATGACCGCGCAATTGTCATTCAAACTGCGACAGCGCTGAAAGCTGAAAATTGGCCTGGGCAGGAAGGTGTCTGAGTGTCCTGTATTGAAGTGGTTAAGCACAGGGTCACAACCAGCAAAAATAGGTGTTGCCTTTACTTGCTGGGTCTGCTTTAACAGCCTTTGATCAAACTCAATGTCTTTATGTCTTGTTGCAGAACCCATCTGACACCGGAGAACCCTCTGTGGGTCGGAGCCTGGTGGATTGGATTCCTGGGGGCTGGAGTAGCTGCCTTTCTCATTTCCTTTCCTATTCTAGGCTATCCTCAACAGCTGCCAGGTACTGTCTCCTATTACTGCAATATAATCAGTGATTATTACCCATCTCCTCCCTGAATAAACAGACTATAAATAAACTAATGACTCTTCCCATATGATACAATTACTGATATGAGAATTACTGGGAAACCGTGAGCAACATAATCCAGATGGTATTAATGTCATTGTTGGAGATGTTTTTCACCAGTTGAATCATAACATAAGCCAGCCATACATGGATCAAAACTCCAGATCAGCAAGGACCGGACAAATTTCGATCCATGTATGGACAGGCTGAAATTGACTGGTACAACCAGCCTGTCAGATTTTTCTTACTACTCACTGACTGTGTTGATGGGCGAATCGCGTGATTTTCTTTCCTTCCACCCATGGCTGTCAATCACAGGCTGTGTGCTGGAGCTCCCTCCCCTGTCACCTTTTTATCTCTTGGTGTCAGCAAAGCATGTCAGGATAGCGGAGGAACGAGGCAGCAGACAGAAATGACACAATATAGAGAGATATGTTTTGTTCATATTTCATGTCTGAGGTTTATACCCACTTTAATTAAAAGTGGAACTAAACTCTGTAGTACTGAACTTCCCTCCAGCAATGCCATGTCCGCTGTCTCTTTAACTGCTGTCAACATCTTCTTCTCCCTGGCCTTTTCCAAGGTCAGGTCTTTGGCCATCTTGATTGGCCAAGCTGGGATGAGGTAGCATCTACACATGCGCATTGGAGCCCATACATCCCAACACAGGTTTGCCTAGAATGTAGAGCTGTATATGCTTTGCTCAGTCTACATTCTAAAGCAGGGGTGTCCAACCTTTTCACCTTCCTGGGCCACATTGGAAAAAGAGGAATTGTCTCGTGCTGCACATAAAATACACTAACAATAAGGATAGCTGATGAGCAGAGAAAGTCGGGCAAATCGCCAGTTAATGATCACTGATATAGATAATGTACCTATCTGAGTTATAAAACATCATTTTTTTTGTAAATTTTTTTATTGCAAAAGAGGGCAACATAAAACTAGTGCGATTATAAACAACAATAAGGGTAGCTGTTGAGCAGTTCCTCCTGTGGCTCTCAGCGAACAGGCGTGGCCGCCGACCCCATTCACTATAACAGGTTGCCGATGGCCGCACCTATTCATGGCTCTCTACACAGCCAGGGATTGCTGCTAGATGCAGATAATCTGCATCCAGCGGTGATCACAAAAGGTGCAGCTATAGCGACCTGTCATTATAGTGAACGGGGCCACATCCGCACCTACCCGCTAAGAGTACCAGGAGGAACTGTCTTTACAACCCGCACCGGCCCTAATCGCTGGTTTGAATGTAGCCTATGTATGTGCTGTGTAGGGCAGGAGAGGCGGGGTTGTTGGCAGGGGGGGGGGGGCTTTGGGGGCGGGGTGCAATTGAAATCTGGGAAGGCCCACCCACCCCTGCACCCTCCCCTCCCACCCACCCCTGCACCCTCCTAGATCTGGCCATGCAGCATTCACTCCCCGGCGTCCCTCCAGACGTTCCCCAGCCGCATGCCAAACACTCTGGGGCCACATGCCATCCCCAGGCCGCGGGTTTGACACCCCTGTTTTAAAGCATCTTGTGAGAAAGTAAGTAAGATGTCTTTGTTGCAGAAGAGACAAAGTATTTATCTCCTGTAATAAAAATCCTTCCTGCTTGCAGGTTTTGCAATTGAGGGTTGAGTTCCACTTTCATATGTAAAGATTCTGATCAGGGCTCCCCATCATTCCTGCTAGATTTGTATTTATTTTTCTATCATGGAGAATGTGGAGGTGCTGGGGACACACGAAGATGGATGGGCACAACCCAAGCCCCCGGTGGACAGGAACGGGAGTCAGTTATGGAAAGAGATCTCACCTCTACATCAAGACATATGAGAGGCCAGGGGCTGACTCAGAACACCAGGTTCCACCTAAAAATAAAATGTCACTTTTGGGTGGACTGGCTCCTAAATACGCTAACACAATGATAATTGTCTTGGTAATAAATTCCCATAATCCCTTGCACACCGGGAGACAATATCGGAAGTGTGTTATGTATGTGTGAGAGGTTTTGTGTGTTAATATTACATTTACATTTTATTCCAGGTTCCCAACGTTACGTGGTGATGAGAGTGTCTGAAGCTCATCAGATAAAGGATGGGGACTACAAGCCAGACCCTGATTTTGGGAAGACAATTAAAGATCTTCCAAAGTAAGAATGGTTTGAATGTAATAACTTTAAAATGTATATCCAGCAGTGGCGGCCCGTGCATTAAGGGCGCACGGGCGCTGCCCCTCTCTCCTGCCACCCCCTCTAGCACCAATAGATAGATTCATGCATTGCATGAATCTATCTATGGCCGCCGCCGCTGCCACCCCCTATTCAGGCGCCCGGCCCCTTTTCGGGTGCAGGGCGCCTGAATTACAGTGGCGGGGGGGGGGGTTTGAAGCACCTGATTAGAGCCATAAGCTCTAATAGGCGTCAAAAAAGGTGACCCGCGAGCGCCATGCCGGGCTCTTGCAGGTCACTCAGCTGTGTTAGAAAAGTGAATGAATATTCGCTTTCCTAACACTAAACTGCCTCTCTGCCAGTCAGGTGCTCAGATCTGTTACCCATCACCTGATTGGCTGAAACGACAGGCGCTGTGATTGGACGCCAGATAGCAGAGGATGGGAAGAGAGGACGGGAGAAGACATCGAGGAGCTGTCCCACCAAGACAGGTAAGTGCAGACGGCGGGTCAGCGGGGGGCACACTGGCAGCATTTGATATGGCACAGTGGCTGCATTTAATGGGGCACAGTGGGAGCAATTGATGGGCACAGTGGCGGCAAATGATGGGCGCAATGGCTGCGTTTGACGGCACAGTGGCTGCGTTTGATGGCACAGTGGCAGCAATTGATGGGCACAGTGGCAGCATTTTATGGGGCACAGTGGCAGCATTTTATGGGGCACAGTGGCTTCATTTGATGGCACAGTGGCTGCGTTTAATGGCACAGTGGCGGCAATTGATGGGCACAGTGGCTGCATTTTATGGGGCACAGTGGCTGCGTTTGATGGCACAGTAGCTGCGTTTGATGGGCACAGTGGCGGCAATTGATGGACACAGTGGCTGCATTTTATGGGGCATAGTGGCGTTTGATGGCACAGTGACTGCGTTTGATGGCACAGTGGCGGCAATTTATGGGCACAGTGGCTGCGTTTGATGGGCACAGTGGCTGCGATTGATAGCACAGTGGCTGCGATTGATGGTACAGTGAGGCTGCAATTGATGCGTTTTTTTTCCGAATCTTTCAGTTTGTTTGCGCCCCCACCCCAAAAAAATTTTGAGCACCAGCCCCCACTGATATCCAGCCAAAACATTTTTTGCTAGTTCTAGACAGAGTGGGGTAGAATTAGGACCCCAGTGAGATTTTTACTGCTGTTGGGGGTGACACTGTGACTGGTGTGTCGGTGATCAGGGACAGTGTGGCTGGCTGCACCGGTATGGTGACACTGTACAGGCGTATTTGGTGATCAGGGACACTGGCTAGCTGCACTTGCATACAGTGTCACCAGAGCAGCCAGCCAGTGTCTCTTATCACTAGCCACCCCAATATACAGTGTCATCATAGTAAAGCTGGCTAGTTATCAGGGACAGGAGGTCTAGTGACAGTGTAAAAAACAAAACACAGAGTGTTTCTTACAGTGTTGATCACTGTGGAAGAAAACAGAGCACTGGCTGCAACTGGCTGTTTTTTGTATGTGATTGGTCACAGTGATCACATGGTACAGGGCCAATTTCATTTCCTTGTACTCTGCTCTGTGATCTGGTGTGTCTGAAGGACACAGCAATTACATGGCGTGCATCAGTGTAGAGAGGACGTTTCTATATGCCCTTCGCCCTCAGGAGTGAGATGTCTGGCTGTTTAAGTCCAATGGCTGGGCAGAACCATCATGGCAGACATGAAGTGAGGGAAAATGTGCACCAAGGACAGACAGCATTAAAAATCTAAAATAATAATACTGGTTTAAGCCCTGCCTAGTATCTTGTATCATACAAATACCAATATAAATACAATCGTGCAAAAACAGATAAATGTGCAATGTAAAATGCAATAAACAATTTAAATAAAATTAAACGTGACATTCATAAATTAGTCCACATCCTCGTGTTTCTTTAATGCATTCAAATTGTGACAATTGATCATGCAATCTTTAACAGTGCCAGGTGCTGTCTCTTTATATGAAGTGCAAATTGTGCTCCCCTCCGGTGTCCCCACTTACTCATCGACTGATATGGACTCCTATTGTATAGGAGTCCATATCAGTCTTGTGAGAGTTGGAGGGGTGATGAGTCATAAGAGGGCCAATGAGAGCTGCAGAGCTGGAGGTGTGCCTCTGTGTAAATCCAGGAAGTTAACAGGCAGCAGCTTCAGCTGCCCACAGTTAAAATGGCTGCAGCCAGACTCAGTGGAGGAAGATTTCTGCAGCATATTTAGCAAGTACAGAATCACAGTATATATCAATTAATATGCAAAGTGGTTGGAGGGAAGCTTCAGAATGGCAAAGATGTTTTTATTACAAATTATGTGAGCAGACTGCAGTTCCTCTTTAGGAGATAAATGACCTGATGAAAGGAACCTGTTTAATAATAGAAACATACTGCTGATTGCTTAATTTGCTTTATTTAATTGGGGGAACTTTTTGTTAGTTCTTTGTTCTTTTAGTTTTTTTTTTTTATGCAAATGATTTTCTGTGAAATGACCATGTTCTGCTGGCCAAATGGGAATGCATAACTTACAACTTCTATTGTTATAGATGCATTAATCAAATTATAAGGCAAAAAGATGTGCTATGTCAAAGTACATATTTAACGGCCAATGTATTGGCTTCATTAACTGACCCTGTGTGCAGTTCATAATTATAAGTCTGTCAGTCTGGGCAAGAATTTGAGACTGGCCTATTATCCTGTTGGTATACCAGAATGGTTCCCATTACAAGGTCACAGGCTATAGAAATTCAAGTATTTACATATTTATTATGGGCTTCAAAACAAATCCCCCACTGACCTCTGTAGCTGCAGGCACTGTGGAACAATGCATACTCAAAATGTAAAGCAGATTCATTAAAGTTGTTCAAATCATTTTTTTTTTCTCAGCAGTGACACAGTAGCTCAGTTTCTCCTGCTCCCACCTCCCAACAGTGACTCAACAGCTCTGCTCCACCCTTGCAGCAGCATAGCTAACCCTGCTACCCCAATTCAGTGGTGACCCGGCAGCTCACCTCCCACCTACTCCCACCTTCCAACAGTGACTCAGCAGTTCAGCATACCCCTTTCCCTCCTGCCAGCCTAGACCAGTGATGGAGAACCTTGGCACCTCAGATGTTTTGGAACTACATTTCCCATGATGCTCCACTACACTGCAGAGTGCATGAGCATCATGGGAAATGTAGTTCCGAAAACATCTGGGGTGCCAAGGTTCACCATTACTGGTCTAGACTGCAGATCAGCTTCCCTTGTTTCTCTTCCCGGCAAGCTCTGCCCCTACCCCTTCTCCCTCAGGTCTTGTCTCTGCTTAGTTTTCCCTTCCCAGCAGTGATTCAGCAGATCAGATCCTGCCTTCCGGTAGTGACTCAACAGCTCAGCTCCCCCTGCTGTCCCCTCCTAGAAATAACTAGGTAGCTCTGCTCCAATCCCAGCGGTGCCTTAGCAGCTCAGCTCCCCCCTCCCAGCAATGATTCTATGGCCCCATGCACACAGGGATTAAAAACACCTATTTTACTGGAGGGTTTTTTTCAGCACAAAGCAGAATCTTTGGGTGGAAGGGTGGAGCAGGGTGAACGGAACTGCTATAATGCGAATGGCTTGAATGACTTCAGTACCTCTCCTGTGAAGGTCAGTAAGGAGTTTGTTAGGTATATGTAAATACTTGAATGTCCATATCCTGGCCACAAACCCATGGTAAGTGATTTTTTTTTTTTCCAAATGTAATCTTTTGATCAACAAAATTTACCAACAGTAAAGTAGTATAAAGGGTCTACCTGATTGGAAGTAATTTGGTCCTTCAAAAACGCCCTCCATATAAAAAGCCTCTTCTATATTGTTTCCTGTGCAGGTCAGTGTTGATGCTTCTGAAAAATCCCACTTTTATTTTCCTGTGCCTGGCCGGAGCAACAGAGGCGACCCTCATTACGGGAGTGTCGACGTTTGGACCAAAGTTTTTAGAATCTCAGTTTAGTTTGAGTGCTTCAGAAGCTGCTACTTTTTTTGGTAAGTTTTTGCTTCCAGTAAAACTGAATGACCATATTGGCTAATGATTTATAGCTACGGGTGTATCCAAGGAGTGTAGAGGAAGCTAAAGCCAAACTCCGGGCTCAGGCCTCCTTGGAGAAAACCTGTACCCTTTAAAAAATAAAATCTGTATACATCTTTTGTTCCAGGGGGCTATGGTCTGGTGAGGTTCTCCTCGCCCTTTTCTTCCTTGGACAGTAGATGGGTCCTAGTCGGGGTAATATGGACAGTGCAGTCATGGCAAAGGGCAGTGCGGTCAGTCTAACTGATGATTACAGGACTCAGCCACACAGCAGAATGCAATTCCAGCCAGCAGGATCTAGCTCTTTAAAAGTTCATGTGATCACTGTGATTGGTTGTCTTGTGATTGCGGTGTGGTCCCATCATGTAAAATTGCTGTTTAGCAATTGTAACAGTGCGAGGCCCTGCCACTGTGAGAAACTGATACAGGATTTGCATTAAGGCTTAAGGCGAGGCACCAGCGTAGAGAAACCTGTGTCATTGGCTTTCTCTGGATTCTGTAAACCTGTATTGGGGCCTGGAGCTTGAAGGTTCCCAAGTGTATTGGGTGGGACGGAACCTCAGGGCTCCCAGTTTAGAGACAGCTCCCATATTGGAGACAGGAGGTCTCACCCAGGAGTCAGAGGTGCCCTGGCCAAGAGTCAAGAGACAGGAGGCCTCAACTAGGGGTCAGAGGTGCCCCAGCTAGTTGGTCTCACCCAGGAGTCAGAGGTGTCCTGGCCAAGAGACAGGAGGCCTCAACCAGGCGTCAGAGGTGCCCCAGCCAGTTGGTCTCACCCAGGAGTCAGAGGTGTCCTGGCCAAGAGACAGGAGGCCTCAACCAGGCGTCAGAGGTGCCCCAGCCAGTTGGTCTCACCCAGGAGCCAGAGGTGTCCTGGCTAAGAGACAGGAGGCCTCAACCAGGGTTCAGAGGTACCCCAGCCAGTTGGTCTCACCCAGGAGCCAGAGGTGTCCTGGCTAAGAGACAGGAGGCCTCAACCAGGGTTCAGAGGTACCCCAGCCAGTTGGTCTCACCCAGGAGCCAGAGGTGTCCTGGCTAAGAGACAGGAGGCCTCAACCAGGGGTCAGAGGTACCCCAGCTAGTTGGTCTCACCCAGGAGTCAGAGGTGTCCCGGTCAAGAGACAGGAGGCCTCAACCAGGGGTCAGAGGTGCCCCAAACAGAAGACAGGAGGTCTCGTCCCGGGAGCCAGGCAGGCTCCTATTGGTGTGTCAGGAGAACCCCTGTTCAGAGGCCAGGAGTGGGCCATGCAGCAGGGCGCTGTGACTAAAGGGTAAGTGAGCCAAGTGAACCATGAAAGCTTGGCAACACAGTCAGAGGGACTGGTAAGGAGAGCAGCGATGCTGCTGACAAGGGAGCCAAGGTGGCTTGGTACTTTCCGTTAACTTTTCATGTTGGTGGTGGAAACCCCTGTGTGGGCAACCGAAGTCTATATGCACTGTTCCTTTAAATAAAAAAGGGCTGCCATACCCTAAAATGCAGTTTGGACTGGCATAACCCAATGGAAAAGCAGCTATCACACGAGTATAATCACCCCAGTACCACACAATTAAAAAATAAAAGTAAAAAAACAGGCATTTAGGAGGCAGCATTAACACCTCCTGAACAGCTGTCAGCTGCTGCTATGCCTCCATCTTAAAAGCGATCCACTTTGGAGAGATCGGTAGGCAGTACTGATACTGTAAAAAAAAGCCTAAGAAACCAGCATACTTCAAAGTAAACTTGGCAGAAATAAGGCAAAACTGAAATATGGGGGTTCGGTTAAAAATGGCTTTTCAAAAGATAAGTTCACTTTTCGTAACATGTTACACGTTACACCCATATTCAGGGTGTAACATGTAACATGTTATGAACGGACCATCCCCCCTACCTCCCTGATCCCCCGATCTGACAGCTAGCGGGTATCTCTCCCCTCCCCCCTTCCCGCTAGCTGTCACAATTAAAAAACTATGTGGCAAAGCGCCGGGTGTCATTCATTCATAGTCCTCTGTGAATGGAAAACTACAAGTTCCGGCAGCCTTTGCAAATGTCGGCTTGTAGTTTTCAATGAACTGCCTTGGCACTGTGAGTGGTAGTTCATTGAGTCTTCCTGTCAGAATGTATCGGCTTCCCTCATACGAGATACGAGCAAGCCTGTATACACTGACAGATCTGCAGGAGACCTGTATACCACCCGTGGATCGCTGGTGCAATACTTTCCAGGCTCCTGCAACGAAAAATAATAAATGCACATTTTATTACCTGCAAAAAAAATGTGCATTTATTTATTTTTTTAAAAAGTGAACTTATCCTTTAGCCCCCGTTCACACCTATGCGAGTTACATGCGGCTTACACCGCATCCAATTCTCAGGACATTTACAAATACATTCATATGAATGCATCTGGTTCACATATGTGCGTTGCATTCGCACTGCGCATTGCACAAAAAATGTGTGCGTTTTCTGGGCATTGCGGTGCGAATTACAAGTCCATTATCTTCTATCTGAACGCATCTGATTCCCAGATTTGCATTGCGTTCTGAACATGCATTTTCTCCTTCTCCTCACTACACCTCCCCCTCTCCCCCCCCCCTCCCTGCTCACTGATCCGCAGCTAGAACGCAGAGGAACCTCTGAACAACTGATTTTTATCTTCCCAGTGAAACCTGAGTTTCAATTCACACGCACATTTGTGAACCCAGGCTTAAACCGAGCAGCAATACATATTTGTGAACTTTGTTAATCACATCTTTCTATTCAGGTTTGCTTGCTTTTTAGGTCAGGTTTGGTTGGTTTATTGCTCAACTCTGGTCAAAACTTTTGGTTTTGGATAGAGGGATAGAGCTGGGAAGTGTTGGGTTATAAATACTATCTTTGTCCTAGTTTTGTCTGGCATATGTCACCTGGACAGAACACAAGGGAAAATCTACGGAATGGAGACACAGGGGAAGATTTACTAAAACTGGTGCACATAGAATCTGGTGCAGATGTGGACGGTAGCCAATCAGCTTCTAACTTCAGCTTGTTCAATCAAGTTTTACATAGAAATGCAGAAAAGTGACGTCAGAAAAAAAGACTGAGTACTCCATCGAGTCTGCCTATTTTGTTTTGTTTTTTTTATACGTTTTGTATTTTTTATTTTGTTTTTGTTTTTTTGGGGCTTTGACAATAAAACCTGGAAGCTGATTGGTTTCTATGCAGAGCTGCACCTAGGGTTGCCACTTTTTCTTCAAGCCAAACCCGAACACTTTAGCGGCCTGAGACACCTTTGCATAGCTCCCAACTGTCCCTGATTTAGAGGAACTGTCCCTGATTTGGAGCAATGTCCCTCTGCCCCTCATTCCTCCTCATTTGTCCCTCATTTTGGTCTTATCTATGTGTATAAAATGCACTTTTTATCTTTCAAAAAGTGTTTCCCAGCGCTAAACCTTTCATCTGATTTCTAAATTGCTGCATTTGTAAATTTTAAAAGCCAATATAAAGGAATAGTAGTGGTAAGAAAAAGTCCTTGTGCATTTAATTAACCTTTTTTTTGGTTAATTCTCCTTTAAAGGGGTGTGTCAGGGGGTGTGTCTTATGCCTACATACGTTTGTTAGTAGGTGTCCCTCATCCCCATCTCAAAATGTTGGGAGGTATGCCTTTGGGTGCCCCAAGGAAAGTAGTAATGCGGTGCACATAGCTTGCTGCAGTGAACAGTGGGTGTGGCCAAATTGCTCTTGCTGACATCATTGCCCTGCCCCCTCCCCCCCCAGTGATGCCGAATCTATCCCCAGACAGCCACCCACAGCTCCCGGAGGGCAACAGATTTGTGTGTAACTATCTCAATTACTTGGGAAGCCACAGCCTGGTCTGAATAATGTGTCTGGGTTTCAGTCTGCCTGAAAGCCGGACACATGATTCAAAACCCGGACTGTCCAGGTGAATCCCGGACAGGTGGCAACCCTAGCTGCATCAGATTTTGCACTCTCCAGTTTTAGTACCTCCCCCCCCAGTCTGCAATACAATCCATATACGTTCTAATCCTTTCTACATCTGCAATCATTTTTTGACTGCCACCTGTGTCCCTGTTGAGGGGGGGTTTGCCTTCACTTCCTGTTCCATTTCTCCTTGTCACATAGACGAGAAGTGATAGGAAATCACCCCAAGGAAACACAGCAGACAGCAGCAAAACCTGACAGATGTTCTTACATTTCCGCATTCAGTTCAAAACGAACATTATATCTTTAGGTGGCTTTGGGCTTTACATATCCTTTAATGAAGATCAAATAACATTGTAGGGAAGATTGTACATTTCAAGTAATATGTGATGAACTATTTGTGGGTTTTTCTTAAAAATCATGCTAAAGTCATGTAATGAGGTCGCTGTGAGATGTGAAAACCCCATCAGTAGTAGCAGCATATTTGTGGTTGGAAACCGGAAAGGAGGAAATGAGTATGTGAAGGTATTGCTATTGTGTCAAATGACTTTTTTGTAAGGAACTTCCTAAAATAACTGCAACACACCAGCTTAACCTCCCTGGCGGTATGATTATTTCGGATTTTAGGTGCTGAAAGCGGTACAATTATTTTGCATGGAAATTTGGCGTTTTATATTGTAGGTCTGTAATTCTTAACAATAACACACTTAAGTCTGTCCAAACAAGAGTCTAGTAGATATCCCGGGTATGATAAAGTTTGAAACACAAAAACATAAATTATAATATAATAAATAAAAATAAATAATTAAAAAAAAATAAAAATAAATAGTAATAAAATAAATTTCCCCACGATTCACTATCGCTCAATTCTGCAAGTGTTCTAATTTACTATCGCTGTTTTTTAGCTGGTCTAAAGCCACTTTTGATGTAAAGGGACACTTTTTGGTTGCTATGGACATTCTCCAGTTTCCAGGCAGAAAGAACGGTATATATCCTATAAAACTGCATGCAGGGCATGGGCCAAAGCACTGGGGACAAAAGGGATGTGAAATCATTTCATACAGTAATGTAATCTGTAAGATTACAGTACTGTATGTGTTATGATTTTTACTTTTTTTTTTAATTTGCCGCCAGGCTCCGCCCCCGTGTGCCGCAACGCTCGCAGGGAATGGAGCCTGGCACGGAGAGGCTTCGGAGGAGGACGGAGCCCACGGACACTGCGGGGGACATCCCAGGATCCTGGGGACAAGGTAAGTAAAGCCACACCAGGATCCTGACATGTAATCCCAAGTGTGGCTCGGGGTTACCGCTAATGGTCCTGAATTTTAACTCCGAGCCACACTCGGGAATACCGGCAGGGAGGTTAAGAGAGCCATACGTGGGCTGAATGAGAGAGAACCAGTAGATTCCTCCATCTATGCTAAACAGCATGCATGAAGGAATCCGCACTGCTGGCTATTGTATTCAAGGAGATGCAGCTGTCTGAATACCCGCACAGTGACTGCATAAGATTGAACGCAGTCACTGTCCTGCTGTCAATTTTCCATCCACCTCCTTCAATTTTTTAATCCACTTTTGTTGAGCCAGGTGGTACCAACAGGGCTAGCCACATCTTGAATTTGCACAGGAATTAGCCTAAATTTAAACCGTGCATGGACAGATTTAGTGGTTACCTTGCAGCACTGGGGTCCTCAGACAGAAGCCTGGCCAGATGTTTGTATGTTCTCCCTGTGCTTGCATGGATTTCCTCCAAGGGTCTGGTTTCCTCCCATACTGCAAAGACACGCTGGTAGGCTGATTGGCTCGTCTCAAAATTGGCCCTAGTATTTTTGTGTGTATGTATGCATGTGAGCCATAGACCTTAGATTGTAAGCTCCTCGAGGATAGGAACTGATGTGAATGTGCAATACGTAAAGCATTGCGTAAATTGTTGGTTCTATATAAATGCCTGCAATAGAAAGATAAAATAAATGTATGACTCTTCTAGTGCTATTATCATAGGAGTGCGTACGAGGTGTGCCAGGTGTGCCTGGGCACACCCTAATCTGTGCTGCGTAGATTCCCCCTGCTGCCTGGCTGCAGAGAAAGGGACTGGGGCATCTCTGTTCTCAGTCCCTTTCTGTTTTAAAAGGGAGACATCAGGGGTCTGTTTAGACACCTGATATTACACCAAAGCCCCCCCAATGGGGCTCCTAAAATAATAATTAAAATAAAATTGTAAAAAAATAAAATAAAATAATAAAAACAAACCAATGCTACCAATCTCTGCTCTTCTGACACCGTCCACTGCCCTACTGCTATATATAATCAAATCTGACTTCAGGGAGAAAAAGCAGGCAGGTCTGTTAGTAAAAGCAGCACATATTACACTTGTTAGGCACAGAGTTAAAGAGGAAGTAAGCCCTGGTGGGTTTTACTTCCTCTTTATTTCCCTGCAAAGGTAAAGCATAATGGGCTACCATGCACGGTATAGTAGCCCATTATGTGTCACTTCCCTATAACCGAAGCCCACAATGTCAGCTCTGTCTCCACTACCCTGTTACCCCAAAAATAAGACCTAGCGTGATTGTCGGTGATGGCTGCAAATGCAATATAAGCCCTACCCCCCAAATAAGCCCTACTCTGTTTCCCAGAAAATAAGCCCTACCCTGAAAATAAGATCTACAAGGACTTTAACTAGGGCTTATTTGGGGGGTAGGGCTTATATTGCAGCCATCACCGACAATCACGCTAGGTCTTATTTTCGGGGAAACAGGGTAGCAACGAGCTTCCATCTTCAACCCTCTTCCTTCCGGGGCCGCGAACTCCGGCTGTGTGACTGGCCAGAGTCACGTGACGTCACTCCCGCGCATGCGCGTGAGAGCCGCCAGTCACGGCATGACCCCTGTTAGAAACGGTACGATCTGTCCTTTCTATAGTGCGCATGCGCCGTAATCATCGACGTACTGCTTTTTTGTAAATATCTCCCAAACCGTGGAGGTTTAGGAGATATTTCAAGCACCTACAGGTGAGCCTTAAAGCGGAGTTCCACCCAAAAATGGAACTTCCGCTTTAAGGGTAGGTGACCCCCTGACATGCCAGATTTGGCATGTCATTTTTTTGGGGGGGGGGGGGATACCCTCTTTTTTAAGGGTTCCAGCTCCCACTTCCTCCCGGCGCACCGCGGCACCGGAAGGGAGATCACCTCTCCCCCCTACCTCTCGGTAGTCATCTGGGACACGCCACAGGTCCCAGATGATTGCCCGGCACCCACAGTGACTATGCCGGTGCCGCAGAGAGGAGGGGGAGACGAGCGGGGCTTCATTCCCCCGCATCACTGGACCCTTGGACAGGTGAGTGTCCAATTATTAAAAGTCAGCAGCTGCAGTATTTGTAGCTGCTGACTTCATTTTTTTTTCTTTAAGCGGAGCTCCGCTTTAATATAGGCTTACCTGTAGGTAAAAGTGGTTGTACAGGGTGTACAACCACTTTAACCCCTTGATGTTAACCCTTTCCAGCCAGTGCCATTAGTACAGTGTACAGCAGGGATATGCAATTAGCGGACCTCCAGCTGTTGCAAAACTACAAGTCCCATCATGCCTCTGCCTCTGGGTGTCATGCTTGTGGCTGTCAGAGTCTTGCTATGTCTCATGGGCCTCGTAGTTTTGCAACAGCTGGAGGTCCGCTAATTGCATATCCTTGGTGTACAGTATCATCAATAATCACTGTATTAGTGTCACCAGCGACGTCAGTGTCAGATAGCGTCCCTCCAGCCGAGCGTCAGTTAGCACTAGACTGCACACTATCACAGTCACACTAAGTCACTGATCATCCACCATTATCAATGTAGTGTCTGTACGGATCACTAATTTAATCAAGATTAGAATAATACTAGTGTCCCCAATAGTATAGTGTCCCCAAAAGTGCAGTTTGTTTTTTTACCAAAGACACATAGCAGAATACATTTTGGCTTAAATTTATGAAAAAATTTGATTTTATTGGACATGTTTCATAACAGAAAGTGGAAAATATTGTTTTGTTTTTTTTTATAATAGAAAAATGAAAAAAAAAACTGTGGTGATCAAATACTCATAAATCAAAAATGAAAAATGAAAAAAAAAACAAAAAAACAGTGGTGATCAAATACTCAAGAATCAAAAATTAAAAGAAAACAGTGATGATCAAATACTCAAGAATCAAAAATGAAAAAAACACTGGGGATCAAATACTCAAGAATCAAAAATTAAAAATTAAAAGAAAACAGTGGTGATCAAATACTCAAGAATCAGAAATTTAAAAAAAAAACAGTGGTGATCAAATTCTCAAAAATGATTTCAATTTCATTTGGGTACTGGGGTTGATTTACTAAAGCAAAATAGACTGTGCACTTTGCAAAGTGCAGTTGTACTCTGCGAGAGCAGTTGCTCCAGAGCTTAGTAAATGAGGAAAAGCTCTGCTGAATTCCATCATCCAATCATATGTAAGCAAAAAGGCTGTTTTTTTTTTTTTTAATTTTCCTTGCATGTGATTGGGTATTCTTTGCAAAGTGAAGCTGTACCTCATTTACTAAGCTCTGGAGCAACTGCACTTGCAGAGTACTACTGCATATTGCAAAGTGCACAGTCTATTTGCCTTTAGTAAATCAACCCCACAGTGTTTTATTTGGGTACAATGTTTTATTTGGGTACAGTGTTACATTTGGGTACAGTGTTTTATTTGGGTACAGTGTTTTATTTGGGTACAGTGTTACATTTGGGTATAGTGTTTCATTTGGGTACAGTGTTTTATTTGGGTACAGTGTTTCATTTGGGTACAGTGTTTTATTTGGGTACAGTGTTTCATTTGGGTACAGTGTTTTATTTGGGTACAGTGTTTCATTTGGGTACAGTGTTTTATTTGGGTACAGTGTTTTATTTGGGTACAGTGTTTCATTTGGGTACAGTGTTACATTTTGGTACAGTGTTTTATTTGGGTACAGTGTTTTATTTGGGTACAGTGTTTTATTTGGGTACAGTGTTTCATTTGGGTACAGTGTTTTATTTGGGTACAGTGTTTCATTTGGGTACAGTGTTTTATTTGGGTACAGTGTTTTATTTGGGTACAGTGTTTTATTTGGGTACAGTGTTTTTTTTGTACAGTGTTACATTTGGGTACAGTGTTACATTTGGGTACAGTTTTACATTTGGGTACAGTGTTACATTTGGGTACAGTGTTTTATTTGGGTACAGTGTTTCATTTAGGTACAGTGTTACATTTGGGTACAGTGTTTCATTTGGGTACAGTGTTTTATTTGGGTACACTGTTACATGACTGAGTAATTGTCAGGTAAAATAGCACAGTGCCGAAATAGCAAAAAATGCCCTGGTTATGATGGGGGTAGAACCTTCCAGAAGTCAAGTGGTTAATAAATGGCAGTTGTTTATCTTACACAGTGCTTTAGCAAAAAGAAATGGCAGTTAGCGTTTACATATTGTTATTCTCAAAACTGGATGTCTGTCCAAAAATTGTGATGCAGGGCCCTTGCTTCTGTAAAAAAAGAAACCTGCAAAATACCCAACGTGGCCATTGTGTTGTGGGCTGATGGAAAGATTCTACTTGAGAACTTTTTAAAATATCTTTAGTCATGCTATAGATGCAAATGGATGAGAATTCATCACCCGGGCTCATTGTCAGAGGACTGTGCTGCCTAAAAGTGAAACTCAGATCCGTTTGAGGTCAAACGCAGTGCGATGGTTTTTAGAAGAATAGACAGATGGGGAGAGGCAGGAGGCGGACGCCTGTTCCTGCACTTGTGTCTTCATTTGATGGCACAGGAGCTCAGCATGGAATCTTATCAACTTGTCCCATTTAATTTATTAAACTGCATAATATCACAAAGGGGTAAAAGAATGTAATTAAAGGGAAATATATTTTCTAACTGTGTAAATGTGGTCAGCTTAAAGTGGTACTAAACCCAGTATTATGAACATAGTTTATCTACCCCCCCCCCCCCCCCCCACAGTGCCCACTTCTTTTTACATTAAAATACTACCACTATATACCTTTTTGGCTGATCTGTATACCACGGTTCAGGTAGGAGGAGATTTCCACTTCAGCCTGTATACACGCCCACATGTGTGATGCCAATATCATGTGACCTGGCTAGCTCTGAGAACAAAGAAATGTTCTCTCCAGCATAAAAGACACAACTGAGCATGTGCAGGTCAGCTACCCTGCCTGTGTTAGCTGGCCTTCTCCACATTGCAGGAGGGGGAGGATCTGTCCATACATGATAAAACAGCCTTTCTACACAATGCAGAGGATTAACCCCTCAAGGTATACAACCATCTTAAAGTGTTACTAAACCCAGTAATATAAAAATAGTTCATCTGCCCCCCCCCCCCCCATCTTCTTTTTACAATAAAATACTGCCACTATATGCCTTTTTGACTGATCTGTATACCATGGTCACATGATAAATTGCAGAGTTTGTCCAGAGCTGTGTGTTCAGGTAGGAGGAGATTTCCACTATAGCCTGTATACATGCATGTGTGATGTCAATATCATGTGACCTGGCTAGCTCTGAGAACAAGGAAATGTTCTCTCCAGCATAAAACTGAGCATGTGCAGGTTGGCTATTGCCTGTGTTAGCTGGCCTTCCCCAGATAGACAGTGCAGGAGGGGGAGGATCTGTGCATACAGGATCAAACAGCCTTTTTACACAGTGCAGAGGATTAACCCCTTAAGTTCCACAGTGAGTATAACAAGCATGCTAGGCTGCATATACAGACTGATTTTACTGTTGTGGGTTTAGTAACAGTTTAAAGTAAACCTCTAAAAAATGGCAAGATTTCTTTCAGCAGTTGGGTCTTGTCTACACATCCTAGTGGGTGGAGTTGGGAATCCCCTTCCCATTGGCTTGGAATGAGGTGTTCCCAGGTGATAGTGTGGTGGCCGGGTCCATGAGAAAGCTGTGTTCCCTTTATGTATTCCTCGTGTGTACACAGTGATGATTTCCTGTGTAGTAGCATAGGCTGATGATTTGTTTCCTTCTCTCATACAGGCTACTTGGTGGTTCCTGCTGGGGGTGGCGGAACCTTCCTGGGGGGATTCATAGTGAACAAACTGAAATTGCACTGCTCAGGAATCATCAGGTTCTGTGTCCTGTGTACTGTATTCAGTCTTATGTCAGTCTTCATCTTCCTCATCAGCTGTCCTAACCTGCCCATGGCTGGAGTCACCGCTCCCTACCCTGACAGGTACTCTTTGTTAATAATCATGACTTATCCTGCTAAACAATGATTTACGAAAGGCAAATAGACTGCACTTTGCAAGAGAAGTTGCTCCAGAGCTTAGTAAATGAGCAGAAGCTCTGCTGACTCCCATCATCCAATCATGTGCAAGCAAAAAATGCTGTTTTGTTTTTTTTCCTTGCATCTGATTGGGCATGCTTTGCAAAGTGAAGATTTATCTCATTTACTAAGCTCTGGAGCAACTGCACTTTGCAAAGTGCGCAGTCTATTTGCCTTTAGTAAATCAACCCCATTGTCACTCCTAAAAACTTGCTTCAGTTTTGTATTGATGAACTTGTATGTATATGTCTTTGAAATAGGTTTTTAGTGCCATCATTTCTAACTGAATTTACAGTGTTAAGATGATCATAGAAGGGTCGTTTTTTTTTTGTTTTTTTTTGTTCTTTGTTCATTGGGCTGAATAAAAAAAAAAAGATTCTTCTATCCACATGAACAAGGTGGATGGATGAATCCCACCTGCCAGGACAATCGGCTCCTGCTGATTGCCAATAGCATGTCCTTTCAACAGAAGTCAATCGAGTGATCGACGTGTGGCTGGCACACACACAGATTCCTGCTGAACTGCTGGTCCCTGCTGAACCGACTGAATTTTGATCAGTGTACGGCAAGCTTTACTCCAGGCATTTTTTTTATTTTTTTTTGGATGGAGTGATGAATGGTAAAAGCCTATATACTATATAACCAAAAGTATTGGGACGCTTTTTACACACACATGAACTTTAATGGCAGCCCAGTCTTAGTCTGTAGGGTTCAATGATGAGTTGGCCCACCCTTTGTAGCTATAACAGCTTCAACTCTTCTGGGAAGGCCGCCCACAAGGTTTAGGAGTGTGTCTATGGGAATGTTTGATTGTTCTTCCAGAAGTGCATTTCTGAGGTCAGGCACTGATGTTGGATGAGAAGGCCTGGCTTGCAGTCTTCGCTCTACTTCATCCCAAAGGTGTTCAATCGGAATGAGGTCAGGAAGGCCAGTTAAGTTCTTCAGCCCTAAACTCGCTCATCCGTGTCTTTATGGACCTTGCTTTGTGCACTGGTGCAAATCATTTGGTGGAGGGGTGATTATGGTGTAGGGGTTGTTTTTCAGGGGTTGGGCTTGGCCCCTTAGTTCCAGTGAAGGGAACTCTTAAGGCGTCAGCATACCAAGACATTTTGGACAATTTCATGCTCCCAAGTTTGGGGATGGCCCTTCCGGTTCCAACATGACTGAGCACCAGAGCACAAAGCAAGGTCCATAAAGACATGGATGAGCGAGTTTGGGGTGGAGGAACAAGACTGGCCTACACAGAGTCCTAACCTGAACCCGATAGAACACCTTTGGGATGAATTAGAGAGGAGACTGTGAGCCAGGCCTTCTCGCCCACATCAGTGCCTGACCTCACAAATCTGCTTCTGGACGAATGGTCAAACCTTCCCATAGACACACTCCTAAACCTTCCCAGAATAGTTGAAGCTGTTATAGCTACAAAGGGTGGGCCAACTCAATATTCAACCCTGTGGACTAAGACTGAGATGCCATTAAAGTTCATGTGTGTGTAAAGGCAGGTGTCCCAATACTTTTGGTAATATAGTGTATCTTGCTATCTGTACACACTGAGAGAATTTTCCCCCATTTCCTGTCACAGTCACCACCATCACACAGTATTAAGCTGGACATACATGGCTTGAATTTCGGACGATTCCTGCTGAATTGGCCAAGATTTGAGCCATGGGTGGCCCCTCACAGCTCGACAAAAGTTGCTTAAACATTTGAAGTAAGCCAGGTGAAAATCGACAGGAGAACGTGATCCCATCCAATCAGAGGCAGTCATTGTCCTGGTATGCTTGCAAGCTGAACGAGAAAAAAAAAAGCTATCATTGTATGGGCAGCTTTACAGGTGTAATCTCATTGTCCTCTGTGCTTTCTCTGCAGTGTCCTCTTAGGGAGCGGCCTCAACCTCTCCTCTGTCTGTAATGCCGGGTGCCGCTGTTCACAGGACCTTTACAGTCCTGTCTGCGGAGCCGATAATGTCATGTACTACTCTGCTTGCTATGCAGGCTGCTCAGGACATTACGTGGACCATGGTGATGGCAGAAAGGTAATTATGTATTTTTTTATATGTATAGAAGAAACTGACATGCAGCTCAGTCCACCCAAAGTTATGAGTGGCTGCTAATGAGCAGAATTACCCACCGACTTCTCATAGCGTTCAGAGATTTATAGACAGAAGACATAAAGGGGAAGATTCACTAAAATTGGCGCACGCCGAATCTGGTGCAGCTGTGCATGGTAGCCAATCAGCTTCTAACTTTAGCTTGTTCAATTAACCACTTCAGCCCCAGAAGATTTTACCCCCTTCCTGACCAGAGCACTTTTTGCGATTCGGCACTGCTTCGTTTTAGCTGACAATTGCGCGGTCGTGCGACGTTGCACCCAAACAAAATTGACGTCCTTTTTTCCCCACAAATTGAGCTTTCTTTTGGTGGTATTTGTTCACCTCTGCGGTTTTTATTTTTTGCACTATAAACAAAAAAAGAGCAACAATTTTGAAAAAAAACACAATATTTTTTACTTTTTGCTATAATAAATACCCCCAAAACATATATAAAAAAAACACAAATTTCTTTCTGAGTTTAGGCCAATATGTATTCTTCTACATATTTTTGGGGAAAAAAAAATGCAATAAGCGTATATTGATTAAGTTTTGCAAAAGTTATAGCATCTATAAAATAGGGGATAGATTTATGGCATTTTTATTTTTATTTTTTGTTAGTAATGGTGGCGATCTGCGATTGTTTACAAAGGCATCTCCCCGTTTTTGATTCACACTAGATGCAGTCCAGTGTGTTTTTAATCTACATCAAAAATGCATGCACAGTGTTTTCCATGTATTCCAATACCAGTGCAGTGCGTTCCAGTCAACAAAAGTAGGACATGCTGCATTTTTTTTTGTATGGCATGTGGCACAACGCATCAAAAACACACATTTCCTGAAATGAGATGAATAAAAAAAGAGGGGGAAAAAATGCACCGGAACGTATCAAAACTGCGCATGCAGAAACGCATCCGGAATGCAGAAATTGTGGTGTGAACCGACCCTAAAGCTGGGTATACACTGGTAGATTTTTGATTGAAAATTCGTACAAAATTTCATTAGAAAATTCTCAGTACATTATTCTCAGTAATTTATCTTATTTATTATACTGAACACTTATTATACTGAACTATATTATGATATATACTGTATTATACTGAAGTTGGCAATCTTTTTTATTCTTTTAGGTGTATGAAAACTGCAGTTGTGTGGCCTCCAATATCTCTGTGACGGGGGCGCAGGCTGTAGCGGGAAAATGCTCTTCCTCTTGCAAAAAGATGTCGCTGCTCCTGGTGTTTACATTCTCCATTATACTGTTTACATTCCTGTGCAGCATTCCTGCACTCACTGCAACGTTACGGTATGAACCTTATCATTCAATTTATCAATTTATGAATTTGAACCTTATTCATTGAATGTAGCCAGGTCCTGGTTCATGTGGCAGAGACATACACCGATCAGCCATAACATTATGATCACTCACCTAATATTGAGTAGGTCCCACTTTTGCAGGTCCTGACCCATTGAGGGACTCCACTAGACCTGTGAAGGTATGACGTGGTATCTGGCACCAAGCTGTCAGTACCAGATCCTTCAAGTCTTGTAAGTTGTGAGGTGGGGCTTCCATGGATTGGACCATCGTACTAGCTGTCACTTTTTGAAAACAGTGTGGCCCACACGGCCGCATCATTCATTCACAGAGTTTTGGGACTGAATGGACTACAAGTCCCGACATCCTTTGCGGTTGTCAGCTTGTAGTTCTCAGTGAACTACCACAGCACTGTATTAGCTCATTGATTGTTCCTGTCAGTGTGAGACTAATGCCCCGTACACACGGTCGGACATTCCGACGGAAATTGTGCGATCGGAGCTTGTTGTCGGAAATTCCGACCGTGTGTGGGCTTCATCTGACTTTTTCCATCAGAATTTCCGACACACAAAGTTTGAGAGGAGAGCATGCTACAAAATTTTCCGACAACAAAATCCAATCCTTTAAATTCCGATCGTGTGTAGACAAATCCGACGGACAAAGTGCCACGCATGCTCAGAATAAATAAAGAGATGAAAGCTATTGGCTATTGCCCTGTTTATAGTCCCGACGTACATGTTTTACGTCACCGCGTTCAGAACGATCAGATTTTCCGACAACTTTGTGTGACCGTGTGTATGCAAGACAAGTTTGAGCCAACATCCGTCGGAAAAAATCCATGGATTTTGTTGTCGGAATGTCCGATCAATGTCTGACCGTGTGTACGGGGCATAAGTCGCCTCTCTGTACGATGTACGGGCAGACAGCTCCCACTGACAGTCTGCAGGAGACCTGCATGGCACCATCTGCTGATCAGGGGTGTAATGCTTTATAGACTCCTAAAAAAAAATAAAAAAGATAAATAGTAAATGTACCTTTTTATTACTTGCAAAAAAATGTGCATTTATTTTTATTTTTTTTTAAAGTGTACTTATCCTTTAATATATATATATATATATATATATATATATATATATATACATACATAGGAGGGATTTGCCTATAAGTGGCCATCTTCATCATGTTTTTGGCATAATAAGGTTACAAGTTTTAAAACATTATACAGGCTTCCCAAAACATTATGGGTTGTCTAGATAGACAGCACAGTCATAATCTACCTGCCTTCAGGCTCCCTCTGTCTGATTGCAAGCTCCGACGCAGTCATACAAAGGAAGGGGGGGGGGGGGGGGTAACAAAAGGACAAGGTGTAGAAAAAAAAAAAGCCTTGCGCTCCACCTGCTGGCTGGCATTAAAACCTTGGTTTGAGAGTAACTTTGAGAGTGTTTTGCAAGACAAGCAAAAATTTTAAATACATTTTGACTTGATATACAAGCGATGTCTTGATATACAAGTAGTGTCATGTCACAACTGAGTAATAAAAGAGAGGCGCCTCTAAGTGTAGCAATATGGTTACATTTAATGAAGGTCCAACATTTAGCAACATATTGCTACACTTAGGCCCAGTCACACAATAGGATTTTCCGATGGAAAATGTGTGATGGAACCTCGTTGTCGGAAGTTCCAACCGTGTGTAGGCTCCATCACACATTTTTGGAATTTCCGTCACACAAAATTTGAGATCTGGTTCTCAAATTTTCCGACAACAAAATCCCTTGTCGGAAATTCCGATCGTGTGTACACAATTCCGACGCACAAAGTGCCACGCATGCTCGGAATCAAGCAGAAGAGCAGCTCTGGCTATTGAATTTAATTTTCCTCAGGCTCGTTGTACGTCACCGCGTTCTTGACGTTCGGAATTTCCGACCAACATTGTGTGACCGTGTGTATGCAAGACAAGTTTGAGCCGACATCCGTCGGAAAAAATCCCATGGATTTTGTTGTCGGAATGTGCGATCGTGTGTACAGGGCAATAGAGACGCCTCTCCTCTCTTTTATACTCTGGAGCTCCTGCTGGAATTTGCTTCTAATCCCCTTGTGGAGGCTTCCATTTGTGGATGGACATTTTATGGTTACACAACCTATCATATCGCTATAATCTTTTTATATGGACTATAAACTGAAGGACCTATGAATAGATGGTTGTGGAACAAATCATTTGAGTTTGCATTATTTCTTATCGTGAAAGTGTTTTGAATTACAAGCATGTTTCTGGAATGAATTATGCTCGCAATCCAAGGTATTACTGTACACATTATATAATATACTGTATATATAATTGATTATACCATTAATGTTTAGCAGGGATCTTCAAACTACGTCCCTCCAGCTGTTGCGGAACTACACCTCTCATGAGGCTTTGTAAAACTCTGACATTCACAGATGTGACTAGGCATGATGGGAATTGTAGTTCCTGAACAAATGGAGGGCAATAGTTTGAAGACCCCTGATTTATAGTATTAGGTTATGTGACGCAATGCCCTACCACAATGAAAAAATGTAGGAAAAATTACACAGGATTCGCATTAAGGCTTAAAAGAGACGTGTAGGTTTTCTTTTTATTTAAGAATCATACTTACCTAGGTGGATGCTGCATCTGTCCCCCGGCGCCTCTAACACTGAGAACCGAGTGATCTAACACAGAGCTTCCTGAGCAGAGAGCTGTCAGTCACCGGCTCTTTGCGCTCTGCTCTGACACCCCCCCCCCCTCACTGGAGCTGTGGAGGGGGTGGGAGCGGCCGGCTCAGGCGCTCACTGAGAGGCTAAGCCGGGTGCCGGTCCAGGCATGTGGGCGGATTGCGACCATATGGTCGCTATCCCTCCCAAGCCTGGACAGGCTCTGTGACATCAGCTGACAGCGGGATTCAGCCCGCTGTCTGCTGAAAATGGGTCACAGAAGTCCAGAACTAACTGCACTCCTCTGATCCACAGAAGAAGTACAGCCAAACAAGCTTTGGCTGTACTTCTTTAATGTAAAGTTCCAGACTGCTGTTTCTGAGTGGAAAAAGTTGTGTTTTTGTGGTTTTCTCCAGATTCTGTAGTCCCTAATTGGGAATTTGAAGGTTCCAAAGTGTATTGGATGGGACAGAACTTTTAATCCTGTGTACGGATTTTACTGGGTGTCGGCAGCCTGTGTGAGTACACAGGTGTGCAGGGTTGTTACATACTTGTATATACTCAAGCCTGAGGATAGCTCAGAGCTTTCAGTTTGGAGACAGGAGGTCTCACCCAGGGGTCAGAGGGGCCCAAGTCAGCAGCCAGAAAACAGAAGTCTTATCGGGGTGTCAGGAGAACCCCTATCCAGAGGACAAGTGTGGGCCATGCAGTAGGATGCTGCAACTAAAGGCTTATGCCGCGTACACACGAGCGGACTTTACGGCGGACTTTGCCCGGCGGATTTTTCTACGTACTTTACGACGGACTTTGTGAATGAACGGACTTGCCTACACACAATCCACCAAAGTCCGTCGAATTCGTACGTGATGACGTACGACCGGACTAAAACAAGGAAGTTCATAGCCAGTAGCCAATAGCTGCCCTAGCGTGGCTTTTTAGTCCGTCGAACTAGCATACAGACGGCGGACTTTTCGACCGGACTCGATTTCAACGGATAAATTTTAAACAAGTTTCAAATCTAAGTCCATCCAACTTTTGAGAAAACAAAGTCCGCTGGAGCCCACACACATCGAATTGTCCGACGAAATCCAGTCCGCCGGGCAAAGTCCGCCGTAAAGTCCGCTCGTGTGTACGCGGCATTAGTGAGCCAAGTGAACCAGGAGAGCTGCACAGCCAGAGTGTCACATACCTGATCCGAGGCCAATGTGCTCAGAGGGGCTCCCCTTGCAGCTAAGTGCAGTATACCCCTGAAAATGGAACATGAGGTATAGTACCCAAAGAAGCACAGGTTGTTGGCAGGGTCTGGACGAGCAGAGCTGATAATCACCCGGAGACTGCGGAGGATTGCAGAGTGGATAGCAAGATAAATGTCTCTTAGGAACTCCAGCTGTTCTTTGGACAATCTGTGCACTCAGGAGACAGAAGTAGATGCCAGGCCGGGGGTCACACACAGGTGGGCAAGCCAGTAAGAGGTAACAAAGTCCATAAGGCAAGTCGGGGTCATACACAGGTGATCAAGCAGGAGGAAGGTCAGTAGAAGAAGCCAAGGAAAAAGCCAGGAGAAGAGATCAAACAGGTCTTGAACAAGGCGGGTCACAATGGGAAATCCAAGGAATAGACACAAAGGTTCAGGAGCACGTGGAAGCTGACGACAATCCAGCAGCAATTTGGAGGAAACAACAGCAGCCTTTTATAGGCCGGCAAGAGATCCCTTCTGTCACGTTATGCGAACGCGACGATCTGCCAATCTTCCGCCAATGGGAATGCGCCGATGGTGCCCATCTCTGGTATTGGCACAATTGCCAGTTCTTCCATGGCCATTTCCCTGACACAGAGGGACTGGTAAGAAGAACAGCGGAGCTACTGACAAGGGAGCCAGGTGGCTCGGCATTGTCAGATGACTGTTCATGTTGATGAGGAGGAACCCCTGCGTGGGCCACTGATGTTTATGTGAACTTTCTGTTTTGGTCAATAGAAGTGGGCTGCCATGCCCTAAAATACATAAATTTAATTTATAATAACCTAAAAAATTGAAAAAATATTAAAATATACAGTGGGGAAAATAATTATCTGATCCCTTACAAAGAAATGAAGGGTCTATAATTGTTATCATAGGTGTGTATTTTAAATGATAGAGACAGAATATCAACCAAAAATCAACAAAAAACACATGATACAAATGTTATAAATTGAGTTGCAGTTCAGTGAGTAAAATAAGTATTTGATCCCCTACCAACCAATAATAATTCTGGCTTCCACAGACTGGCTACAGTATGTGCTCATGTGGTACACAGATTAGTCCTGACAACTCGTTATGTGTATAAAAGACACCTGTCCACAGAATCTCTTTCTTCTATTCAATCCTCACCATCATGGGCAACACCAAAGAGCTGCCAAAGGACATCAGGGACAAGATTGTAGACCTGCACAAGGCTGGAATTGGCTGCAAGACCATCAGCAAGAAGCTTGGTGAGAAGGAGACAACTGTTGGAGCGATTATTGGCAAATGGAAGAAATACAAATTAACCATCAATCGCCCTCGGTCTGGAGTTCCATGCAGGATTTCACCTCATGGGGTGAGGATGATATGAGAAAAGTGAGGGATCAGCCCAGAACTACGCGGGAGAAGATTGTGAATGATCTCAAGACAATTGGGACCACAGTCACCAAACAAACGATTGGTAATACAATAAACCACCATGGATTGAAATCCTGCAGCGCCCGCAAAGTCCCCCTCAAGAAGACACATGTACAGGCCCATCTGAAGTTATGAAAAAAATGCTGACTACAGGAAAAACACCATCCCTACAGTCCAGCACGGAGGTGAAAGCATTATGCTTTGGGGCAGTTTCTCTGCTAAAGGTACAGACTTTGCCGCATTGAGGGGCCAATGGACGGGGCCATGCATTGTAAAATCTTGGATGAGATCCTTCTTTCCTCAGCCAGAACATTGAAGATGGGTCTTCCAGCATGAGAATGACCCAAAACATACTGTAAAGGCAACAAAGGAGTGGCTCAAGAAGAAGCACATTAAGTCATGGAGTGGCCTAGCCATTTTCCAAGCCTTAATCCTATAGAAAATTTATGGAGGGAGCTGAGACTTCTAGTTGCCAAGAGACAGGCAAGAAACCTTAAGAATTTAGAGAAGATCTGTAAAGAAGAGTGGACCAAAATCCCTCCTGAGATGTGTGCAAACCTGGTCACCAACTACAAGAAACACCTTACCTCTGTGCTTGTCAAAAAGGATTTCTCCAGTAGTATTAGTGACTCCAGAACTACTAAGTCATGTTTTTCTTTGGGGATCAAATACCTATTTTACTCACTGAACTGCAACTCAATTTATAACATTTGTATCATGTGTTTTTTTATGCATTTTTTGGTTGATATTCTGTCTCTATCATTTAAAATACACCTATGATAAAAAACTATAGACCCTTCACTTCTTTGTAGGTGGGCAAATTTACAAAATCTGCAGGGGGTCAAATCATTATTTTCGCCACTGTATAGTCTTGTATGGTGTATTAAAATGTATTTAAGGACAGCTGTGCTAATGGAATCTACTTTAGAGTTTGTTATGTAGGTTGGAGTTTTTCTATAAGTGTTCTTCATATTCTTCCCTGTGGCTCCGTGTTGTTGTAGGTGTGTACCGGACAGTCAGCGTTCCTTTGCACTTGGGATTCAGTGGATATTAGTCCGAACATTAGGTATGCTATGACAAGAAGCACTTAGCTAATGGATTCAATAACCTCGCTGATAGGCTTTCTGCATTTCATTATCTCCCATCTCTGCTGTTCACTAAGTATCCAGCTTTCCCTATAAAACACCATTAATGGCTACAGCTTAACTGGTAAAGTGGGCTTTGGATGGGACAAGATTCATGGCTTTTTATAAATTCTTTCAAGCTTTCCTGTAGCTCCCAATTCTAAAGTAGATCTGTTCAGATGGGAGGTAAAATTATAGCATTCTAGTGCTGATTAACAACGCACAGATCGCGTTTACCTCTCACATTCATATTGCCAGTTGGGGGGGGGGATTGGGAGCCTTTTGTTTAAAGCTAAACTCCAGGCTTTTCTAGTTTTAGATGCAGTGGGAAAGGTTGCTGCTTTGTCAAGTTTTCTAACCTCCTGTTGTGTCACCATGACAGGAAGTGAGGGCAGCCAAAAAAAAAAAAAACTGACAGGGGTTCTAATACTTCCCCACTCTGCCCAAAACTGTCAAAAGCCCCCCCCCCCCCCTCCACTGACACATTTGGCACCTTTTTTGGGCTGAGCGGGTACCTGGTTTTGACAGGTACCTACTCCCACTTCCAGCTCAGATCGCCTGTGATCTACTGTATGAAGATGTCCGCCCAACCCCCCCTCCTAATTCCCCCCGCAGCCTTTCTCGGACACACACAGGTCTCAGAAGACTGCAGGACCGTTCACAAAATACAGCCCGGCTCGCGCATGCACAATAGGAAACCGGCCGTGAAACCGGAAGGCTTCACGGCCGGTTTCCCTTATCTAAGATGCCTGCACCCGAAGCCGATTGAAGAATCAACTCGGGTGCGGACATCGCTGGATCCCTGGACAGGTAAGTGTCCTTATATTAAAAGTCAGCAGCTACAATGATTGTAGCTGCTGACTTTTAATTTTTTTTGTGGGGGGAGACGGGAGCTCCTCTTTAAGCTAGTAAATTAACTGCAGCATCTCCAGGAGCTCTTTTCTTAATAACACCACCATGCATTGTTTATAGCTTGTCTGGTGCCGGAGTGGCTGGTGTGGTGCTATAACAAGATATAGACCAGCCACTTACAGTTATGTTCCTAAATCCTAAATGACAGCTGAGACGGTCACACAACCTCAGTATTAGCAGTATATCAGGGGTCAGGAAACGGCAGACTCTTGCACTGCATAGTAGCTTTGGCTTTGATAGGTAACATTCATCTTGACAGGTTCCCCTGCTAATGCCATAGTTCTATCACTCCATTATTTTATTTACCCACAGTTGTACATCTTCTAAAGTGCTTTACAGAGTCAGGCTTGGTTCGCATGTGAGCTGCATGTGACTCACAGCAGGGGTCCGGTGCGTGCTGGTTCACCGTTTCAGGTCCGATTTCAGCCCGAATTTTGGGCTGAATTGGGACCTGAAACGGACCAGCGTTTTTGTGCAAAATGCACCGGACCCGCTGCAGAGAATTGTGAACCGGCTCCATAGAGAGCCGGTCAAAATCTCCTGCTTTTGGGAAATTGATGCGGAGATCCAGCATCCAATTCGCAATGGTGTGAACCCAGCCTAAAAGAATAATTCATATCAGTCCTGGAGCCTGACGGGATTACAAAGAAATGTCCCTACCATAGTCATGCATGCAGTTTAGGGTAAAGTAGGAAAGAGCCAATTTACTCTACATTAAGGGAGAGTGTGGAGATAACATATAGCCTCCATGCAGATAGTTCTTGATGGATACAGAAGCCAGGACCCTAGAGCGGCCAGGCAACAGGGCTAACCACAAAACCACCATGCTGCCTCACAGTGGTTAGCATCAGTAATACACTTGTGTTAGATCAGGTAAAGGCCAATGACTTCAGCAATAAAGTACATACAGCAGTTACTTTTTGCAATAATTTCCTTTTCTTTTTCAGGTGGGATCCCTGGACCAATTGCCTTTGGCTCGATGATTGACATTTCCTGCCTGCTCTGGCAGAACCAAAGTGGAGAAAAGGGCTCCTGTTACATGTACCAAAACTCAGCCATGAGCAGCTACATGCTCATCGCTGGTCTGGTTTACAAGGTGAGTGAAGGGTGAATGTGAGCTGCCCTTATGTCCAGAACAAATGGCCCTTAATCCAGCCATAGGTGGTTCAAATCTCAGCGGATTCAGCAGGGACTGGCTCAGATTTGAACTATCTATGGGCAGGCTGATTGCACCCAAGTCGCTATATCGATCAACTTGGGTACAACCAGCATGTCGGATTTTTACATGCGATTATTGCCAGCGGCTATACCTGCTAGCAATAATTACTGTGTTCTCCTGCCCCCCCCGCGCGCGCTGGCAGAACACAATACCCTGTTTCCCCGAAAATAAGACCTAGCGTGATTGTCTGTGATGGCTGCAATATAAGCCCTACCCCCCAAATAAGCCCTACCCTGTTTCCCCGAAAATAAGCTCTACCCTGAAAATAAGACCTACATGGACTTTAACTAGGGCTTATTTGGGGGGTAGGGCTTATATTGCAGCCATCACCGACAATCAGGCTAGGTCTTATTTTCGGGGAAACAGGGTAGCTCTACAAGAGGGATTCCTCCATCAATACTGACTGTGTTGATGGGGGAATCAAGCAAATTTCTTTCCTGCAACCCGTGGTTTAAGCCCACCAGCTGCCCCTTTAGGGTGTGTTAACACCACTGATCCGAACAAGCCTGAGCGCATCCCCTACCCAGCCCATATGATGTCAAAATTAGTTTCGTCCCTATTTATACGATTTCCCATATGTTCCTGACTAGGGATGAGCTTGTATTTGTTCTGAATAGAGTTCGGTCTGAGAAGTCAGCTTTCATTCCTGGGCCAATGAGCGGCGGGTGAAGGACTCCGTGTCCCACAGCTCACATGCACAAAAGGCCTGGGATACTTATGACATCATTTGCTTCATTTGGCCACAAGCACAAGTTCATTCCTTTTTCCTGACCTGACAGGAGGTGAGATGAAGTCTTCTCAATATGAACACAGACTTCAATAAACATTTCATATAGTCCCTGACCCTTCCCACCTCTATCCAAAGCCAAATAAATTCTGAAGTTGATCTTTGATCTATAAAAATAAAAACTACAAAGTTAAAGGTGGAGTTGCCTTTTACTTATGCTAAACTTTTCTTGTTTTGGCAGGTGATTGGACTACTGTTCTTTTTGCTCGCTATCTTTCTGTATAAACCTCCACCGGTCTCTCCGGTCATTACTGTGGACAAAGCATCCAATGAGCATTCAGAAAGACCTTGCCAGGGGGAAGCCGCAGTGACATCACCAGACATGCCCTCCTGAAGGCGCCCCCCCCTACCAATCGCATCTGCACTTGTTTCCGCTGCCTTGACGTATTGCACAATCCTACAATCATCACCTGCTGCAGATTTTTAGACTTCGTCCTGTTTAGGAAGGAAGGGCTATTCGAAGCACTGCAGAAACCCACCGCATACAATTCAGAACACGACTTTCGTTTTTTTTACTGAATGCCAAGACCCGCTGAAGGTAGCACAATAATCTCTGTTCTTCAATTGTCATTCTGGGCACAGGAAGCACATTCGGTGGTACACCGTTTCAGTATGTACGTCTATGCAGCGCGTTCCTAATGTCATTTATTTATGCTAATATTTCATTGCAAATTTATCAGTAATATTTTTCATACTACTATACAGGGATACATCTTTCTCATAAGAAAAAAATGTATATTCATTCCAGTTTCTGATTGCCAGATGCCAACAGACATCGCAGGCCCTGCAACTTGAACAGTATTTTTACATGACTTTTAGTGGAATCAGATTTCAGTTCTCAGCTTTTTTTTTCAGGTTTATGCACATAGCTGTTTTTGAAAATCCCGGGGCAACTTTGCATTGAGCACTAAGAAAATAGCACAGTAAATATGTGAAAGAAGGTTTGCCTAGAGCAGTCCGGAAAATAACCTTTATTTATAAAAAGTCCAACAAATACAAGCCACAGCAAAAAAAATGGAACGGACTGACGCGTTTCACACTTAACAGTGCTTAGTCATGCACTGTTAAGTGTGAAACGCATCAACTCGTTTGTCCCATTTTTTTGCTGTGGCTTGTATTGTTGGACTTTTTATAAATAAAGGTTATATTCCGGAGTGCGGCTGTCCAGAACTTCTTTTTTGCCTCAAGTTGCTATATGCTTAGCCGCCACCTGGTGTTCCAGTTCCGAGGAGAGTCTCATATCCACATTTCCACCTGGAGCGGTGATCCCCTTTTCTTTGCGTAGAGCAGTACAGGGGCTTAGAGAATAACAAAGTAGCTTAATAGCACCTAGGTGCTACCAAGGGCACTTATCTACATGGTGTTTGTACGTTCATCCTGTGTTTCTCTGGGCTTCCTGTGGGTGATCAGATTTACTTCTACAACCCAAGAACTTACCGTGAGGTGAACTTGCTTCTAACCAAATTGGCCTTAATGTGTGTTTGTTGGGTGCATTATACTGTAGCATAGGTTCCTCTGAGGCAGGGACTGGTATAAATGATTAAAGGATCACTGTGAGACATTAAAGAGACACTGGGTAGATTTACTAAAACTGGCGCATTCAGAATCTGGTGCAGCTGTGCATAGTAGCCAATCAGCTTCTAACCTCAGCTTGTTCAATTAAGCTTTCACAATAAAACCTGGAAGCTGATAGGTTTCTCTGCAGCAGTGAGCTTAGTTTTGCACTCTCCAGCTTTAGTAAGCTTTTGACCCCTCTGTCACCTTGCCCATGCAGAGAAAAGTGACAGTATTTCTGCAAAGGTCACCGCTTCCCTATACGAACCTTCGTGTTAACCCTTGACATTCCTTCCTCAATCGCCCTGCTGCAAGTTTTCTTGAATTCCTACGAAACTGGTTTGAGACAACAGAAAGGGCGCCAGGTAAGTATGAGTAAAAAAACAACAATAATTTATTCCATATCCACTTCCATTAAAAATTATTGTATACTGCATGCAAGGCTGGTGTGGTATGCAGATTGAACAGGCAGCAATCTCAATGCAGGCACAAGCTCAGGCCCGCCGCAGGGGATTTTACAAGCCGCGTACAGGAGACCAAGCACAGACAGGCAGGCTAAGGAGCTGCAACACATTTCCGAGGCTGCCTGATGAAGGGGGCATGGCCTCGGAAACACTTTGCTGCCCGCCTCCTTCTTAGCGTGCCTGCCTGGGGTCTGAGCTTGTGCCTGCAGCTGTCCTCCATTCTATTTGGAACACTGCGTGTTCAAACTGCACACCACACCAGCCTTGCATGCAGTATACAAGAATTTTTAATGGAAGTGGATATGGAATAAATTATTGTTGTTTTTTACTCATACTTACCTGGCGCATTTTCTGCTGTCTTATTTGCTCTTGTGGCCGGGTTCATATATATATGCAAATTGGATGTGGGTTTCCCCACATCCAATTCGCATGACGAGAGAGTGTGACCGTCTCTCAATGGAGCCGGTTCGCACAGCTCCGGGGCAGCCGCGGTCCGGATTGCAGAAGGGTCCTTGCACACCTTCTGGTCCAATTCAGGTGGGAATTCGGGCAAAAATTTGGACCTGAATTGGTGAACAGGGACGCACTGGACCACATGCTGTGAGCCGCGTCCGCAGCATATGTAAACTGAGCCTAAGGGATTCCCATACCCTGTTGAGGAGCTGCCGGCCGGTGACTGTGTGTTTTCCTTGCCTACCTGTGGATTCGTCCATCTGCCCATCCCACTTCCATTGTGCTCCAGCCCTGCAGGGACTGTATGGACTTCTTCATTATCCAATCTAATTCCCTGTCAAGTGAAGCAATGACTCCCTCGTTAGTCATTAGTTTGTGTATTGCTTGTTTTTTACAAAACTGGTATGGTATAGGAAGGTGTGTTCCCTACAGGGCTCAATAAAATACTGAATCCTGTTTGTGCCAAACTTTGATGCCAAACACAGTGTGCCCCTAAGGTGTCCCAAAACATTAAGGTATACCCATAGACACAGTGGGGCAGATTTACTAAAACTGGAGCGTGCAAAATCCAGTGCAACTCTACATAGAAACCAATCAGCTTCCAGGTTTTATTGTCATGACCTAATTGAACAAGCTGAAGTTAGATGCTGATTGGCTACCATGCACAGCTTACACCAGATTCTGAGCGCTCCTGTCTTAGTATATTTCCCCCAGTATGTGTTCTATTCAGTGATCAGCATGTGTATAACGTGGCTTCACTATTATCAGTCCATGTATGTTTATTATCTTAACAAATCTAGGCCAAAGCAGTCTTAAAGAGGGCTTCCACTTTTACAGGAAGAGGAGGTCTCTACACTCGCTAACTAGTAGGAATGACCTGCTTAAAACTCCAGCGTTTCAGTTGTTTTACCAATGCCCCAGAGCTGCTCAGTTGTCTCCAGACTCCTTCGAAGGCTGGCAAAGCACATTACTATGTACAGTGCATCCGGAAAGTATTCACAGCGCTTCACTTTTTCCACATTTTCTTATGTTACACCCTTCCAAGATTGAATTAATTATTTTCCTCAAAATTCTACAAACAATACCCAATAATGACAACGTGAAAGAAGTTTGTTTGAAATCTTTGCAAATGTATTAAAAATAAAAACCCAAAAAATTCCGACGTACATAAGTATTCACAGCCTTTGCCATGACACTCAAAATTGAGCTCAGGTACATCCTGTTTCCAATGATCATCCTTGAGATGTTTCTACAACTTGATTGGAGTCCACCAGTGGTAAAATTAGCTTGGACATAATTTGGAAAGGCCAACAGCTGTCTATAAAATGTCCCACAGTTGAGGCTGGGTTCACACTATTTTCGCATGCGGCTCACAGCAGGGGGTCCGGTGCATCTCCGCTCACCGTTTTAGGTCCGATTTCAGCCGACTTTTTGGCTGAATTCGGACCTGAAAAGGACCAAAAGACACAGGACTCCTGTTCAAATTCGCAAAGGAGCCGCAGCAGAGATATGTGATATCTGAAAATGGCTGTGCACCGACGCTCCCCATCCAACCTGATGGAGCTTGAGAGGTCCTGCAAAGAAGAATGAGAGAAACTGCCCAAAAATAGTTGTGCCAAGCTTGTAGCATCATACTCATAAAGAGGCTGTAATGGTACCAAAGGAGCTTCAACAAAGTATTGAGCAAAGGCTGTAAATACTTATGTACATGGGACTTTTTTTTTTTTTCGTTTTTTATTTTTTATAAATTTACAAAGATTGCAAACAAGCTTCTTTCATGTTGTCATTATGGGGTATTGTTTGTAGAATTTTGAGGAAAATAATTAATTTAAGCCATTTTGGAATAAGGCTGTAACATAACAAAATGTGGAAAAAGTTAAAGGGGTTGTAAACCCCCTTTTTTTTTTTTTTTTTTAAATAACAAACATGTTATATTTACCTCCACTGTGAATTTTGTTTTGCACAGAGTGGCCCTGAACCTCCTCTTCTGGGGTCCCATGGCGGCGCTGGTGGCTCCTCCCCGTATCGAGAGTCCACGTTGGAGAAGCGCTCTCCTTGGTGGACACCCGTGTGGGACCGCTCCCGAGTCCCGCATCTGTTTTCATTCACACAGAAAGCAGGACTCGGCCCCGCCCCCTGGCGTCATTGGATGTGATTGACAGCAGTGGGAGCCAATGGCTGCGCTGCTATCAATCTATCCAATCGGGACACGAGACACCAGCTACAGATGGTGTGCTTGTTCCCGGACAGAGGATGACAGCGTCAAGGTAAGTAAAACTGGGGGGGCTGCAGCACTAAAACAGGTTTTTCACCTTAATACACAGAATGCATTAAGGTGAAAAAACATGAGGGTTTACAACCCCTTTAAGCGCTGTGAATACTTTCCGGATCCACTGCAGTGTTTGCTGCCAACAGCCTGACAGCCCCTATGGCATTACAGGACACTGTAGTGATGTATGGGCCAACAGGAAACCACAGATTGGGACAGGGCATCCAATACACCCTAAAGTGTCAGATGCAGTAAATTCTTCAGCTAGGTTAGCTTTTAAGGAGAGTGAAGATAGTGGCAGAGAGGGCAAGATGTGTAAGTATTACATCTTTTCTTTATAGGAAGTGCTTTTTTTGCCTATTAATATAGCAACAGAGTGGCTTTAACACTAGTGAAACCTGCCCCTTAACAACAGCCCTCGTGTTGCAATTGACAGGACTCCAGACATCAATACCACATCCTCATTGGCTGTAGTGCTTTAAGAACGTACCGAAGGGAGGAGTCCCTGTCGGCTGCCCCATAGTTGTCAAGCAGCATGCACCCAGGTTTGCCAACTGTCAGTAAATTCACAAACAGTTTGTAAAATCCATGATTTTTTTCATCTGTCCATGAATGTCCATTACAGACATGCAGTCTGCATGGAATCTATTGACAGTTGACAACCCTGCATGCACCTGTTTTATGAAACTGAGAAAAATGTGAAAGGTTTTTGGGATTTCACTAGAACCACATTGTTAGGAAAGAATTAATTGTCTGCAGGCTACTCACAAAACGAACAACACTGACTGGCCACTATGATGTAATGCAGATTTGGACCTTGATGATAAGACATTCTTCAAGGTTTGTGTACATGGGTGTTCGACCTGTGTCCCACATTGATTTGTACATAGTAGAATAAAAGTAAAGCACAAACTATTGTCCTATTGACCTTCACTGGTCTCAAAAGCCTGTGTTCATAAATGGCTTCGTTCCCAAAGGGGGAGTCTCAAGCCGGCCATACACGGATCGAAATTCCGACAGTTCAGCAGGGACCAGCCAAGATTTGATCCATCTATGGGCAGACCGATTGTACCCAAGTTGATCCATTGATCGACTTGGGTACAACCAGCCTGTCGGATTTTTTTTTTACATTTGACTACTGCCAGCAGCTATAGCGGCTAGCAGTAATCATTGTGTTCTGCTGGCTGGGAAGGCTCCCCGCTCCAACACTGACTGTGTTGATGGGGGAATCAAGAGATTTTCATTCTTTCCAACTGTGGTGGAAGGAAAAGAAACAAATCTTTGGGCTGCTTTAGAATGTAATGTTACTAAAAGTGTTCTTCCCGTTATTCACAGGGTGACTTGTTCAGTGAATTGCAGCTCTCATCTCTTAAGCCTCTGTTAATGAGCTATCCAATATATGTGCAGAATGGAGGGCTGTGTGAAGTCTGAGCCCAGTTCTGAAAGCAGCAGTTCTAATTAACTGGCTGGTAGCGGAGATGCTGCCATAAATACTCACAGAGCTGAGTAGGTTTCTCTGCGGACAATATACTTCAGGAGAATGGATTTCAGTTAAGACCTTAGACTTTACAAAGTCCCCAAATTTTCGGTGAAAATTAAAGCAGACCTACAGTATTGCTCAGACACTCACGTAGGCTGATGTTTACAACCAAAAAAAAAACCAACAAAAGTTTTCTGGTTTTGGGTGGAGTAAAGGACTGAGACCACTGCGTCTTTATTGCTATACATAACCCTGGTGGGGATACCACCCCAGCACAACCTTGACAGTCAGGGCTGTGATGTAAGCTGGACTTGCCTGGAGTGTTATATATTCGAATGAATAATCCACTAGGAGGCCAGTGAGACTACATTGCTGGAAAATATGGTTCACGCTCCCGTTGTTCTCCAAAAACTCAACCCCTATTACTGCTATCTATATTGACCCTATAAATACTGCCAACATTCAAACAGGCAATGCAATACGACCAGTGAGGAGATAGTAATATATTGCCCTTATATTTATGTGTAAATGACATTACTTGCCTCACCCCAAGATAAGTTATGAAAAAGGAAAGTGAATGATTTAGCTGTAAGTTGTATTATTGTCTGTTTTTATACAAAATCAAATTTATTTTTAAGGTTTTATTATAACTGTGTTCATGCAATTTTTTTTATAATTGCCTTTACTTGAAATCCTAAATTCAAATTCTGAAAATTGGGGTTACGTTCTCCTAAAGGAGCATTCCAGCCTGCATTATTCAGTGGAGATCTGATGGATGGAAAAAAAAAAAAAAAAAGCCATGTCCCATCCTTCAAGGATGGTGTGTACTATAAAACTGTATTTGTGCATGGCTCTAAGCTGGACTCCTCATTTGGGGACTAGAACCGTGCGTGTTCCCTGACCTGCCACATTGTGTTCCCTGATTTGGGAAAAATATGCTCCTACCACTGCTTTCGCTTATGCCGTGTACACACGAGCGCACTTTTCAGCATCAAAGGTCCGACGGTCTTTTCGACGGAGTTACTACAGAACGACCAGACTTGCCCACACACGAATGGACTAAAGTCCGTTCGAAAGTCCGTTGGTTTGAATGTGATGACATACGACCGGACTAGAATAAGGAAGTTCATAGCCAGTAGCCAATAGCTGCCCTTGCGTCATTTTTTGTCCGTCGGACTAGCATACAGACAAAGGGATTTTTCGACCGGACTCGAGTCCGTCGGAAAGATTTGAAACATGTTCTAAATCTAAAGTCCGTCTGATTTTCGGTAGAAAATGTCCTCTGAAGGTCCGATGAAGCCCACACACTGTCGGATTGTCTGACGGATTTGTTCCGTCGCACCAGTCCGGTCGAAAAGTCCGCTCGTGTGTACACAGCATTAGGCTTTGTTCGCACCATTGCAATGTGCTAATGTAGCGTGAGCGGGCCGCTCTGCATGAACTGAGCAGACACGGACCTGTCATCTGCCTGCTCTGCTCTGATCAGCGGGGGGGTCTGTAAGATTAGCGAAACTGAGTCTGCTTCCGTGTGATAAGGGCCTAACTCCAAGCAACAAATTAAATTAATAAGGGAACTACCAGCGCTGTCCAGGAAATACTGCGACTATGCTTATACAAAATTAACCTCAGAGGGACCTATAACAGATTGCTAACACAGCTGTCACACTAATTTTTGCTTCTCTTCTTAATGAGCCACTGAGGACTTATTCACACGGCTGTACTGTGTTAACGCACCTTACAACGCATGTCAACCTGCTTTGCATTGAGGCAGCCCATTCATTGGATGGGTTGCCTATAACACACCAAAAAAGGTCCTTGTAGTATTTCTGGTAGTGCACCGCAATGCATGTCAGAGAGTTAACACATCTGTTGGCAAAGTGTGTAGCGGTGTGATGGTGTGAAAGCAAGCTGAATGGTAAAGCAGCCATATGGCCATACAGCTGCTTATAAAAATAAAACACCAACATATTCTTAAAGCACAGCAGTTTGCATTACAAATGTGTGTTAGGATTTGTGGAGCACCATTAATCCCAAGCCACATGAACAGTCATAGTCATGTGACTGGCCTCTCCTCCAATCATGGAGTTCTCTCTGCAATGATAAGCGAAGTCCATGCGACACTGCGGTCTACATTACGAATGGTCTACAGCAGGCATATGCAATTAGCGGACCTCCAGCTGTTGCAGAACTACAAGTCCCATGAGGCATAGCAAGACTCTGACAGCCACAAGCATGACACCCAGAGGCAGAGCATGATGGGACTTGTAGTTTTGCAACAGCTGGAGGTCCGCTAATTGCATACCCCTGGTCTACAGCATGGTCTACATTTTATGAATGAAATGCTGACACAGTATGGAGTAAACACTGCAGTGTCTGATGGATGACAGATAGTCCGCTCGGTTATAAATGGGCCCCTAAGATCTGGGGTCTCATCTTCACTGGCTGCATATTTGTTCCCGATTAATAGCTTGCCAAGTAGTGAAGAATGGGTGAGGATGCCAGTCTACGACTTTGCAACTTTAAAAAGAAGTCAGCAGTGGCAACTTCTGTCCCAATAGGATCCCAGCTTTTGTAATCCATTGCAGCTACTTGTGCTCCTGGGTGGGCATTACTTAGGTCACCTTTTTTAACATCCCCTCTAAGCCCTGGTTTACATTGAATGCTACTTTGAAATCGTGCTACTTCGCTTGAAGTAGCACAACTTCAAAGTAGCAGGTCAGTGCGATTTCAGGTGCTACTTGACTGACATCTGGGCCACTTCATGCACCTGAAATAGCAAAAAAATAGTGCGGGAACTACTTTTTTCAAATCAGTGCCGCACAGCAAAGTTAGAGTCTCACCCATTTGAATGGTTCCATCGCTGGCAATAGGGTGCGACTTGTCATAGGATTTGGAAATGTCAAATCGCATGACAAGATGCACCGGTGTGAACAGGGGCTTACTGTGTGAGAGATAACAAGGAGCTGACAGTGGGCAGGCCAGTGAACACCTGTTATTTCACATGCCTGTGTTCCCAGAACAGGTACAAGTCTCCTTTGAGCAGTAGGGTGGACTGGGGCACGATGCTTTGATATAACACTGGTAAGTTATCCTCTATTTGCATCTCAAGGCTTCATTTTCAGTGTGACCGGAGTGTATGTTTAATTTATTCACTGGATGTATGTTGCTTCTATGGTATTTTGTATAAAGATGTATTATGTATGTACATTTTTTTTTTTTATTAAAAAAAAAAGTTTATTTGGTTTTATTGTATATGTGTTTGGTGCATTCTTTATCTGTAGATTTTTAAAGCTGTGTGTATATACAGTATCTCACAAAGTTGAGTACACCCCTCACATTTTTGTAAATATTTTATTCTATCTTTTCATGTGTCAACACTGAAGAAATGACACTTTGCTACAATGTAAAGTAGTGAGTGTACAGCTTGTATAACAGTGTAAATTTGCTGTCCCCTCAAAATAACTCCACACACAGCCATTAATGTCTAAACCGCTGGCAACAAAAGAGAGTACACCCCTAAATGAAAATGTCCAAATTGGGCCCAAAGTGTCAATATTTTGTGTGGCCACCATTATTTTCCAGCACTGCCTTAACCCTCTTGGGCATGGAGTTCACCAGAGCTTCACAGGTTGTCACTGGAGTCCTCTTCCCCTCCTCCATGATGACATCACAGAGCTGGTGGAATTTAGAGACCTTGCGCTCCTCCACCTTCCGTTTGAGGATGCCCCACAGATGCTCAATAGGGTTTAGGTCTGGAGACATGCCTGGCCAGTCCATCACCTTTACCCTCAGCTTCTTTAGTAAAGCAGTGGTTATCTTGGAGGTGTGTTTGGGGTCGTTATCATGTTGGAATACTGCCCCGAAGCCCAGTCTCTGAAGGGAGGCAATCATGCTCTGCTTCAGTATGTCACAGTACATGTTGGCATTCATGGTTCCCTCAATGAACTGTAGTTCCCCAGTGCCTACAGCACTCATGCAGCCCCAGACCATGACACTCCCACCACCATGCTTGATTGTAGGCAAGACAGGCTTGTCTTTGTACTCCTCACCTGGTTGTCGCCACACACGCTTGACACCATCTGAATCAAATAAGTTTATCTTGGTCTCATCAGACCACAGGACATGGTTCCAGTAATCCATGTCCTTAGTCTGCTTATCTTCAGCAAACTGTTTGCGGGCTTTCTTGTGCATCATCTTTAGAAGAGACTTCCTTTTGGGATGACAGCCATGCAGACCAACTTGATGCAGTGTGCGGTGTATGGTCTGAGCACTGACAGGCTGACCCCCCACCCCTTCAACCTCTGCAGCAATGCTGGCAGCACTCATACGTCTATTTCCCAAAGACAACCTCTGGATATGACGCTGAGCACGTGCACTCAACTTCTTTGGTTGACCATGGCGAGGCCTGTTCTGAGTGGAGCCTGTCCTGGTAAACCTCTGTATGGTCTTGGCCACCATGCTGCAGCTCAGTTTCAGGGACTTGGCAATCTTCTTATAGCCTAGGCCATCTTTATGTAAAGCAACAATTCTTTTTTTCAGATCCTCAAAGAGTTCTTTGCCATGAGGTGCCATGTTAAACTTCCAGTGACCAGTATGAGAGAGTGAGAGCGATAACACCAAATTTAACACACCTGCTCCCCATTCACACCTGAGACCTTGTAACACTAACGAGTCACATGACACTGGGGAGGGAAAATGGCTAACTGGGCCCAATTTGGACATTTTCACTTAGGGGTGTACTGACTTTTGTTGCCACGGTTTAGACATTAATGGCTGTGTGTTGAATTATTTTGAGGGGACAGCAAATTTACACTGTTATACAAGCTGTACACTCACTACTTTACATTGTAGCAAAGTGTCATTTCTTCAATATGGTCACATGAAAAGATATAATAAAATATTTACATGTATTTATATATTTATATTTAATACTGTAGATCAACCAGACTCCCCGCCATCTCAGCTGTAAGCAGCCTGTTCTGCTAAAAAAGCTGGCTATGTACAACAAGGGGAAAATGTGGCAAAACTGTATTGTGGGGACAGCTTCTAAAAGGATGTAGTGAGTGTGACAGAGTGGAAGAGATTGTACTAAAGCAGGGATATGCAATTAGCGGACCTCCAGCTGTTGCAAGACTACAAGTCCCATGAGGCATAGCAAGACTCTGACAGCCACAAGCATGACACCCAGAGGCAGAGGCATGATGGGACTTGTAGTTTTGCAACAGCTGGAGGTCCGCTAATTGCATATCCCTGTACTAGAGGCTCATGTAAGCAGCGCTTTGGCCTTCTGTCCATATTCCTAGTGAGTATCGAAAGTCTTCCCATACACAGGCTGCAGACTGTCAGCAGAGAATACCTTAAATGATTAATTTACATGTATAACAGATATTTAGGGATTGATTTACTAAAAATGGAGAGTGCAAAGTCTGATGCAGATCTGCAAAGAAACCAATCAGCTTCCATTTTTTTTTTTTTTTACCAAAGCTTAATTGAACAAGCTGAAGTTAGAAGCAGATTGGCTACCATGCAGAGCTGCACCAGATTTTGCACTGTCCAGTTTTAGATAAATCACCCCCTTATGGGGCGTACACACGGTCGGACTTTGTTCGGACATTCCGACAACAAAATCCTAGGATTTTTTTCCGACGAATGTTGGCTCAAACTTGTTTTGTCTACACACGGTCGCACAAAGTTGTCGGAAAATCCGATCATTCTGAACGCGGTGACGTAAAACACGTACATCGGGACTATAAACAGGGCAGTGGCCAATAGCTTTCATCTCTTTATTTATTCTGAGCATGCGTGGCACTTTGTGCGTCGGATTTGTGTACACACGATCGGAATTTCCGACAACGGATTTTGTTGTCGGAAAATTTTATCTCCTGCTCTCCAACTTTGTGTGTCGGAAAATCCGATGGAAAATGTCCGACAACACGCTCCGATCTGACATTTTCCATCGGAAAATCCGACCGTGTGTACGGGGCATTAGAGTTTTCTAGATAAAAACCATATTGACATATGGCATGTGGCATATTTGGAGGCTTTAAACTAGTGCTTCTCAACCACCAGGCCATGGCCCACCACCAGACCACGGCCTCCCCTCTCCTGGGCTCCCAAACAGCTGCAGACACCTTAACCTCCCACACTGCCTCCCTGCTTCCACAGTGCCTACTCAACCTCCCATAGTGGCCCAAAGTGTCCCCCAGCCCTCAGTCTGCACAGTGCCCCCATAGTGCTGTCCAACCTGCTGCAGAGCCTCCATCTCGCCATAGTGCCCCCAACCTCCCATGGTGTCCCACAGTTTCCCCAGGCCCCCTGAGAGCCCACAGCCTGCACAGTGCCCCCCAACCTCCCACAGTGCCTTGCTGCAGAGCCTCCAGCACTCCATAGTGCCCCCCAACCTCCAACAGTGTCCTATAGTACCCCCTCAACTTCCCACAGCGCCCCTAAGCCTCCTGAGAGCCCTCAACCTCCACAGTGCACCCCAACCACCCACAGTGCTGCCCAGCCTGCTGCAGAGCCTCCAGCTCTCCATAGTGCCCCCAACCTCCCATAGTGGCCCCAGGCCCCCTGAGAGCCCACAGGCTGCACAGTGTCCCCAACCTCCCACAGTGCCACTTAGACTGCTGCACAGCCTCCAGCACTCCATAGTGCCCCAAACCTCCAACAGAGTCCCACAGTGCCCCCTCAACTTTCCACAGTGCCCCCAAGCCCCCTGAGAGCCTTCAACCTACACAGTGGACCCCAACCTCCCACAGTGCCACTTAGACTGCTGCACAGCCTCCAGCACTCCATAGTGCCCCAAACCTCCAACAGAGTCCCACAGTGCCCCCTCAACTTCCCACAGTGCCCCCAAGCCCCCTCAGAGCCTTCAACCTACACAGTGGACCCCATGCACCCACAGTGCTGCCCAACCTGCTGCAGAGCCTCCAGCTCTCCATAGTGCCCCCAACCTCCCATAGTTGCCCAGGCCCCCTGAGAGCCCACAGCCTGCACAGTGTCCCCAACCTCCCACAGTGCCACATAGACTGCTGCACAGCCTCCAGCACTCCATAGTGCCCCAAACCTCCAACAGAGTCCCACAGTGCCCACCCAAACTTCCCACAAAGCCCCCTGAGAGCCTTCAACTTCCACAGTGGACACCAACCTCCCACAGTGCCGCCCAGCCTGCTGCGGAGCCTCCAGCTCTCCAAAGTGCCCCCAATCTCCCATAGTGGCTCACAGTGTCCCCAGACCCTCTGAGAGCCCACAGCCTGCACAGTGCCCACAACCTGCCACAGTGCCACCCAGACTGCTGCAGAGCTTAAAGCACTCCATAGTACCCCCAACTTCCAACAGAGTCCCATAGTGCCCCCTCAACTTCCCACAGTGCCCACAAGCTCCCTGAGAGCCTTCAACCTCCACAGTGGACCCCAACCTCCCACAGTGCCGCCCAGCCTGCTGCAGAGCCTCCACCTCTCAATAGTGGTCCACAATGACCGAGGCCCCTTGAGAACCCACAGCCTGCTGCACAGCCTCCAGCTCTCCATAATGCCCCCGACCTCCAAATAAATCACACAGTGCCCCCCAACTCCCCCAAAGTGCATACTTAGTAAGTGATTAAACCAGCCTCTGAAATTGTTTATAATCACTTTAACTCCAGCGCTTTGGGGAAAAGTCACTAGTTTTAACTCGCACACAACTTCACATGGAACCAAAAAAAATGAATTCTTCCTTGGTGAAGGACACCTTTTCACACAGTTGCAGACATCCACAGAGGTCAACATCAACAAAAATGTCTTGAAGCTGCAGAATAATCAAATGAAAATGAACACCTGGCCAGTCGGTATAAACACAACCTCTACTTTTCCCTTATACTAGTGCTTGAAAATATCCAACCTGATTCTTTTTTACAGGATGAGCTGGTCTACAGTATATATGAGAGCAAAAAGTTGACAGGTGAGAAGGAAAGAGGACACACACATTTGGGTGCAGAGTTGTGAAGATGGATACCACATTTATATAGCCATTTACCACCACCTAGTGGACAAATGTAAGAAATGCAAAAAAAATAAAAAGAGAAAAACCAGTCTGGGTTCTCCAGAGATTGTCACACTGGAAATTGGGACAAGACAGAGACGATTTCGGGATTGTAAACCTCTATAGCTAAGTACAGGTCACCTTGGCCTATGCAAAAAAATAGATCATCTCAGTTAAAGGGAATGGTTTTCATCAGTTTTATTTGCAACATTTACACATTTGAAAAACAGTTTTACTGTATATCCACCGATCGGCCATAACATTATGACCACTGACAGGTAAAGTGAATAACATTGATTATCACATTACAAGGGTACCTGCAAGTGGGTGAGATATATTAGGTAGGAAGTAAACATGTTGTCCCTGAAGTTGTTTTTTTGAAAGCAAAAAAAACGGGTGGAAAGATCTGGGTGACTTTGACGAGGGCCAAATTGTAATGGCTGGACGAGTGGATCAGAGCATCTCCAAAACTGCAGGACTTGTGGGGTTTTCCTGGTCTGCAGGAATGGTCCAAGGAAGGAAAACTGGTGAACCAGCCACAGAGTCATGGGTGGCCAAGGCTCATTGATAATCATGGGGAGTGAACCAGCAGTGACACATTTCCTGTCTTAGGGTGTCTCCAGGCCACTGGAGGAGCAACAGAGACACCCTTGGACAGCAGCCCTGTCAGTCTGATAGAGGGTAGAATATTTAGATGGACTTGACTAACAAATCCAAAGCCAAAGTTCAGCAAAAACATTTAAGCAGCTACAGCAAGAGTTTTTTTTTTTATTCTTTTTGGAATAAAGATTTCACATAAATGAATAAAAGCTGATCATTGTAAGCACCCCTGTCAGTGGTAAATGGTTATGCCTCAACCCTGTAACTGACACTTTGTCTGGACAGCTTGGTCCCTTAAATGAAATAAAAAATTAACAGACTTGCTGGCAGGATAAATTAAATTGGTGAAAATAAAGAAAAAGAAAACCTAAGAAAAGAAAACGAATGCAGCCACCACATTGGCAAGCTGCAATATAAACATTTCTTTTGGTGGTATTTAATCACTCCTGGGTTTTTTTATTTTTTCCAAAAAAAAAAGACCCAACTTTTTGAAAAAAAAAAAAAAGATTTTCTTAGTTTCTGTCAGTAAATTTTGTAAGTAAGTAATTTTTCTCCTTCACTGATGGGCACTGATAGGCTGCACTGATGGGCACTGATGAGGCGGCACTTATGGGCACTGATTAGGTGTCACTGATGAGGAGGCACGAATATCCCGCACTTATGGGCACTGAGAGGTGGCACAGATGAGCATTGATAGGCGGCACTGATGGGTGGCACTGGTGGGCACAGATAGGTGGCACTGGTGGGCATGGATAGGCGGCACTGATGGACAGCACTGATGGGCATTAGTGATGAGTATTGAGGGGCAGCAGTGATGGGCATTAATGGGCAGTACTGATAGCCAGCACTGACTGGCATCACTAATGGCCACTGATTGCTTGCACTTGTGGGCACTGATTGCTGGCACTTGTGGGCACTGATTGCTGGCAATTGTGGGCACTGGTTGGCACTGATTGCTGGTAGTGGTGGGCAATCATTGCTGGAACTGATGGGCACTAATTGTAATCAGGGCACTGATGATCAATGTCCTGATTACATACCTAGCTGTCCCCTGTGAGGAGATGCCGCTGATCGGCTCTCCTCTCCTCACACTCTGTCAGTGTGAGGCGGGGAGCAGCGATTACTGGCATCTCCGTGTTTACATGTGACCAGCTGTGATTGGACACAGCCGATCACATGGTTAAAGGGCCGCCGCCGCGGCTCTTTACACAGATCGGGGTCGCGCCGTGTCCAACACGGTAGCAACACGGCGCGGTAGTGATTCTGGGAGGCCGTCATATGACGTCCACCCAGAACGAGAGCCACACCGCCCCGCCGTCATTTGACGGTGGTCGGGCGGCAAGTGGTTAAAGTGGTTGTAAAGGATTATTTTTTTAAATACCAAACATGTCTATACTTACATAGTAAGTCAGGTTGAAAAAAGACACAAGTCCATCATCCAGTTCAACCATAAAAATAAATAAATAAATAAAAAATAATATCATACAATCCCATATACACAATCTTATACCCACAGTTGATCAAGAGGAAGGAGAAAAACCCCAACAAAGCATGATCCAATTTGCTCCAGCAGGGAAAAAAATTAGTTCCTGATCCCCCGAGAGGCAATCGGATTTTCCCTGGATCAACTTTACCTATAAATGTCAGTACCCAGTTATATTCTGTACATTTAGGAAAGAATCCAGGCCTTTCTTAAAGCAATCTACTGAGCTGGCCAGAACCACCTCTGGAGGGAGTCTATTCCACATTTTCATAGCTCTTATGCCCCGTACACACGGTCGGACTTTGTTCGGACATTCCGACAACAAAATCCTAGGATTTTTTCCGACGGATGTTGGCTCAAACTTGTTTTGCCTACACACGGTCGCACAAAGTTGTCGGAATTTCCGATCGACAACAACGCGGTGACGTCAAGCACGTACGACGAGACTAGAAAAGGCCAGTTCAGAACCAAGAGCAGCACCCTTTGGGCTCCTTTTGCTAATCTCGTGTTAGTAAAAGTTTGGTGAGAGACGATTCGCGCTTTTTCAGACTCGTGGCTTTCAGATCGTTTTCTGCCGTTCAGTTTGTGCTTGTGGGTTTGTATCTGCTCTTCAGTGCGTGCAGTCAGTTCGTATTGGAGTTTTCTGTGCGATCTTGTCCGCTCGTTGCTGTTTTTCAGGTCGCTCTTCACAGGCCTTGCTGTTCTTCAGTGCGTTCTGTTACTTCGTTCTGAGCAGCCGACCGTTTTCTAGCCATGTTGCGTATGCGTACTCCTCGTAGAGTTCGTGCTGTGCGGGGGCTTGGTGTTGGGGTCCTGACCTTGACACAAGTCCAGTCCATGAACAGGGTGGGGAGGAGTTCATGGACCAAGAATTGGTTGCTTCAGCGTGACCAGTTCTCTCATATGCCTTTGCTCCGTGAGATCCGTGAGAATAATCCTGATGATTTCAGGAACTTTCTCCGGATGACGGACCGTTTGTTGGCTTCGCTGACCCCCTATATCAGCAGGCAGGATACCTGCATGAGGCAAGCCATCACTCCGGAGCAGAGGCTGGTCGCTACCCTGCGGTATTTGGCCACAGGGAGAAGCCTGCAGGACCTCAAGTTCTCGACAGGCATCTCCCCCCAGGCTCTGGGTATCATCATCCCAGAGACCTGTTCTGCCATCATCCAGGTCCTGCAGAAGGAGTATATGAAGGTAAGATTTTTATCCTTTAATATCACATTTTATTGTATTGAATGTTTGCTAATATATTGTATTTCTTTCCTCATTCCCTAATTACAATGATTGTAATATGCTGTGAATGTCCCCTTTGTCCTCATGCATGCTGGATTTTTATGTAATTATTATTTTATGTCCTTCATACATATTTGCCCTTCAATAACCTCTCCAGCATGGTGTCTCCTGCCCCTATATTCACCTCATGTAGTCACTTAACAATGTATTTTATCAGCTCCATTGTAGTGCTTTACCCCAAACACCCCCTAAAATGTTAGGAAATGTTATTTTTGATTTAAATTCAGGCAGAGTGCCAGAGGCTTTTTTTTGTGGTGTCCCCAAATTTTTTGTAACCCTCCCTCCCCCCAACTGCTAAGTCAGCTGATCCCAATTCTCTATCCTCAATCATCTATCTGCTGACTTTGCCAAACCCATACACACTATACCTATCTCTTTACTGGTCAGATTTATGGATGAATTCCCCAAAGCATGTAGTAGGGTCTGCCTGTATACTTTCCAATGGTACTGTTTAAAGTTCTTGTATCCTATTATGATCTTGATAGGTAATAGCAGAATGTCCAAATGTGCTCAAATGTGTACAGTGTGTATTTATATCTTTGTATTATGACACTTCTTACCTGTCCAGTGGTCTGCCAATAGTGTAACTAAGGAGGGGCTGTTCCAAGTAATACCCTGTATTTAGGCATTCATCTCTCAATGAAGTGAAGAGGGTTACCTGTCCAAGAGTTCCCCCCCCTATAATGTTAGAAATGGCCCATGAGAGGGGGGGGGGGGGATATGATAGGTGTACCTTATACTTTGTTGTTGTTAATTTCCCCTTAATAAATGCTATCTGGAGGTTGACCCATAATGTTTGTGTCTAATCTGCTTGCCAGGTTTCTTTGCCAAAATAGTAATGTTTATTGTTTTTTCCTCAACAGTTTCCTTCCACGCCACAGGAATGGCAGACTGTGGCCTCCCACTTTGCCCAGCGGTGGGACTTTCCTAACTGCGGAGGGGCAATTGATGGGAAACACGTCCACATCGTCCCACCACCCAACTCGGGGTCGTACTATTATAATTACAAGGGGTTTAATAGTATAGTGATGTTGGCGGCTAATTACGACTTCTTGTATGTGGACGTGGGGAAGAATGGCCGGATGTCCGATGGTGGAGTGATCGCCCAGACGGAGTTCTACAGGCGTCTCCAGAATGGCAGCTTGGACTTGCCACCTCCAGAGGACAATGTTGAAGGTCTCCCATTTGTGTTCGTTGCTGATGAAGCATTTGCGCTGGGGGACCACCTGATGCGGCCATTCCCGATGAGGACCCTCACCCCAGAACAGAGGGTTTTTAATTACCGGCTGGCCAGAGCCCGAAGAGTGGTGGAGAACACATTTGGAATCCTGGCCAGCCGGTTCCGATTATTTCTGACACCCATCCATATGGCGGAGTATAAACTGAACCAAATAATACTTGCCTGCTGTGTTCTCCATAATTTTTTAAGAAAACATTCAGCAAACTATGCTGGCTCAGTTGGGCCTGAGGCCGGAAATCCAAATCCATCAACACTGACGGCGCTTGAAAGTGGCCGTCCTGGCTTGCCCTCCCTGAGTGCCCGTGATGTCCGGTTACGCTACCTGGAGTTCTTTGCGGGTAGGGGGGCTATCAATATGCCAGACAATCTGTGAAAACTTTTTAAAATAAAAACCAACCCAAAAAAATTCTTTGTGGACATTTACTGCTTGTGTTTCTTTTAGCTGACCCTGACAGAAATGTGTTGAGTGCAGAAAATGTCGTGATTGGGTAACCTTAGAAAAAACTGTGTTGGCTGGTAATTCCTAAATGCAAAAACACATTTCACTACAAGTGCACTTGCAACTGCACTGAACCTGCACTTGTAGTGCAAAGTGTCTTTTCCCTTAGGAAATAATCCCCATTTTTGCATAAAAGAGCAATTACATCACCCCAAAAGTGTTGTAGTGTTGAGACAATAATCCACACATTCTTGATTAAGCCACTTTTTTATAGCTGCACAATCACATGTGCATTTACGAAAGGTTTTTAAAACAAACCAACATGTTTGTTGTATAACAATGTTTGCAGTAGCATTATGAAAATTCGAAATATCCATTTCAGATAAAACAGGCCTGTGTAAAACCAACAAGCCAAAAAACTTGAACTTACGAAGTTCACATTAGGTAAAACCTGAAGGCTATATCAGACATCAGTATTTAGGAACTGTGTTTGATATAGCGTTCAGATGGGGGGAAATCACCCCTGGAAAAGCCAAATTTGGAAGATGCACACCAATTTACAAATGTCAACATGTGCTATCTGCCATCAGGGGGGATCAAGGGAAGTGTTTGGGGGGAGCAAGCCCTTCCTCAACGCTACTTTATAATTGAGGAAGGGGTTGCCCCCCCAAAACGCGTCCATTGATCTCCCGTGATGGCAGATAGCACATGTTGGCACACTGTGTGCATCCTCCAAATTTGGCTTTTCAAAACATTGTAAAAAATTTTAAAAGATTGGACCACAATAAAACAAGTGATTTTGTGGGGTTTAAATTCGCCCCAAAACATCAATGATGTTAATATTATTTTTAATAACATCACTGATTTTTTGCTGTATGTTGTGCAATTCGAGATTACATCCCATGATCTCCCCGATCAGGATCTGGGCACTTTCAGAAGCGCTCTCTCTCCCTCACATCACGATCACCTAAAAAGAGATAAAGAACAAAAAAAAAGGTCTCAAAAATCTGCCACCAGCCATCTCTTTTACCTGAGTCTGTGGTCGCAGACACTCACCTGTTGTGGTGCCAATCTCCACCACATCTTCTTCTTCCTCCTGCTCTTCTTCTTGGGTTTGCAGTATTTCTCCTTCTTCCAGAGGTGGGGGGTCTCTGGTCTCCTCGGATGAGGGGTGTCCTCCGAGTCTTTTCTCCCCTATGTAAAACAAAAATGGTATACTTAGCACACAGAAATTTGATGGCAGAACTATAAATAGGAAACATTGCTTGGAAGTGGGGTACAATTGTCTATTTTAGCCGAGTTCCAAGATGTATTTTTTTTATTGCCCTTTGTCAAGCTGCAATACTTTACCTGTTTTGTACAAGCTTCACAGATGGAGACCCCCCTATAGTATACACTGGAGCACCTGTGTGGCCCGCCTAATAAAAATTGTGTTCTTTTGTCCCACACTAGTGCTCCAGTGTCCAGATGTGAAAACAGCTGCTCAGTGTCCTCTCCTTACACACAATCTAGTTGGCATTTCATTCTAGTAACAAACCCATCTACACAAACAAATAGTTGGCATCCAAGTAGGCCCCCAAAAATGTGTGAAAATGCATATGGCCTAAACAATGGTGTTCTAGAGGGCGAAAGAAAAATGTTTGATACGAATGAATAATGTGCCCATGAACATTAAAGTTGACCTTTGGAAACGTTACAACTAATCCAAGCATATGGAGCAGAACGAACGTAATAAAGACAGAAAGAATAGGAACACAGCACAACTACTTACTTTTTTGCAGCACTCTCCGGATCTTTCGGTACTGCTCTGGCTCTCTCAACTTCAGGTCCGACCACCGCTTCCTGAGCTGATCTTTAGACCTTCGTACCTCGAAATTCCGCTCTAGACTCCTGACCACTTTCGCCATGATTTTGGCCTTTCGGATATTGGGGTTGGGGTAAGGCCCATATTTTCCGTCATAGTCGGACTTCCTCATGATGTCGACCATCTCCAACATCTCCCCAAACGACATATTTGTGGCCTTAAAACGTCTCCTTCTGGATCGGGACGTGCCTGGATCCGCCCTTTCCTCCTCCTCCTCCTCCTCGTTGCTACAATTAGCCCGCACCTGCTGTATGTCCGCCATCATGCTCTTCACCCACTGCGCCGAACGAAAAGGGGCGGGGAATACACTAGAAAGAACGTCAGGGGCGGGCAGAGTTACACGCATGCGCAGTGTATATAAAGCGTAACACACGTGCGTATTACGTTTGATCTGTGAGCGGAGGAAGGAGCATTGCAAGCGCCGATCGTAAAAACGAAGGTAAGAGACAAACTTGGGCCTATACTGCTTCTATAGATTAAGGCCTATATTGTAACAAGATTAGGAGAGTTTGGTCTGACATTAGGCTTTGTCTTGTGTTGTGTCTTGCAGTGAACATGGATATGGTACTGAAAGAAGATACTGACTTCATGTCACTATTCATTGATATGCTAAGGGAGCTGCCCTGTCTGTGGGAGATTACCCACCCCCATTACAAGAACCAAGCAAAGAGGAAGGCAGCACTGGAGCAATTGTTGGAAATTGTGAAGCAGGTGATCCCCACGGCAGACATCACCTATTTAAAGATCTTCATTGGTGGCCTGAGGAGCACATATCTAAGGGAGCGCAGGAAAGTCCTGGATTCACAGAGATCTGGAGCAGCAGATGACATCTATGTCCCCAGGATGTTGTACTACGACAGGCTGCATTTTCTGGCAGGCCAGACTGAACCCAGGCCATCCCTCTCAAGTCTTCCTTCCACGCTTCCTTCCCCCCTGGCTGAGGCTTCTGACGCCCAACCTGGGCCTTCCAGGCCTCATGTGGAGGAGCCCAGATTGAGCCAGGTATAGCATTCCTCTAAATATTTCTGCTTGTCCAATCAATGATGTTAACTAGATGTTAGTTGGGAGTACTAATTTATGATTGTGATTGATGATGCAAAAACTAAAACCATGTCCCTTTTTCATACACAGGGAAGTCTCAGCCAGGAGGTGGCCAGGCCGAGCCGGCTGCCTGATGTGCAGGTCCCTCCACCCCCGGTCAAAACAGAAAGTGGCAGTAGGAGGAGTACCCTAGAGGAGGCGGCTATCAGATTTTTTTGTAGGGCTACAGAGGCCCTGGGAGCACCCCACACCAGGCAGGAGAACATTGGTGCATTCATTGCATATAAAATGCAGAGGATGGAGGAGGGCCAACAAGCCATGTGTGAGGCCCTCATATCAGAGGCTCTGGAGAAAGGTGTGAGGGACCAAATTACACCTGACACACATCTTTGGGATGGTCCTCCTCCTCCTCCTGCAGGTCCTCCTCCTCCTCCTCCCTCTCCTCCAGGTCCCCCCAGTCCTCCTCCAGGTCCCCCCAGTCCTCCTCCTCCTCCAGGTCCTACTCCTCCTCCTGCCACATCTCCAACTGCACAGCCACAGCCCGGAAGGAAGTGTGAAAGGAAGACTAGAGAGTGATTGGACCCTGGATCCAGTCTGGTCGGCCAAAAAATGCAGCCTCTTGTGGTACCACAGCCTGGGGACACTGATGTCATCTGCTGCTATCCCGATCTCTGTGAATCCCGGACCAGACTGCCCTCCCTTATATATGGACTCCTCAGGCCACCAATTTTGATGTTGAAGAATTGTTGTCTGCCGTGGGGGTCCCAGGCTTCACTAATTTCTCATGTTGATCCAGTGTTGCCTTCCTCTTTGTTTGGTTCTGATACCTTAATAAAGGATTTTTGTTTGAATTATACTCTCCTATGTGTTTTACTTCAAAAATGACAGTTTGTTTGTGAGGATTCAGGTACATTTCTAATATACAATGTGAAATTAACAAGGGACACCAACAACAAACAATCTCATGGAGATTAAATAATAAAAGATATCAATGGTGTTGGGGTAACTTGACACACAAAACACACACAAAAATATTCTGGAGTAAAAATAAAAATAACATTGAACAAAGATCAGCCTTGCAAAAAATACAAACATTAAAGAAAAAAAAAGGCTTAAAAAAAAAAAAAAAATATAAAACTGTCAGATGTGACAACTAATAACAATATATTGAGGGAATCCCACTAAAAAAAGACAAATAAAACTTTGTGAGAAGTGTGTGTGAATATGAACAGCAAAACTACTTAATTCTTGTCACATTATAAAGAAGAAGAGAGTGCGCTGTATTAAACCATTTTTTACATTGCAGCGTGACGAAAGTGCTGTATCCATTGCGAACGCTAAGTTTACCAGAACGAGCTGTCCCGTGTCGGAATTTCTTCTGAGCATGCGTGGCACTTTGTGCGTCGGAACAGGCCACACACGGTCGGAATTGACGCGATCGGATTTTGTTGTCGGAAAATTTTATCTCCTGCTCTCCAACTTTGTGTGTCAGAAAATCCGATGGAAAATGTCCGATGGCGCCCACACACGATCGGAATTTCCGACAACACGCTCCGATCGGACATTGTCCATCGGAAAATCCGACCCTGTGTACGGGGCATTACTGTGAAGAAACCTTTCCGTATTTGGAGGTGAAATCTCTTTTACTATAGATGTAAAGAGTGCTCCCTTGTCCTCTGTGTTGGCCATAAAGTAAATAACTAAACACCAAGTTCACTATATGGAACCCTTATGTATTTGTACATGTTGATCATATCCCCACTTAATCTCCTCTTCTCAAGAGAGAATAGATTCAGTCCCTCTAATCTTTCCCCATAGCTGAGCTCCTCCATGCCTTTTATCAGTTTGGTTGCCCTTCTCTGCACTTTCTCCAGTTCCCCGATATCCTTTTTGAGAACTGGTGCCCAAAGCTGAACTGCATATTCCAGATGAGGTCTTACTAATGATTTGTACAGGGGGGCAAAATCATATCTCTCTCTCTCTGGAGTCCATACCTCTCTTAATACAAGAAAGGACTTTGCTCGCTTTGGAAACCGTAGCTTGGCATTGCACGCTATTATTGAGCTTATGATCTACCTGCTCTGTGCAAAATAATTGCACAGAGAGGCCCTCATCCCCCTCTTCTCAGGGTCCCCCACCGGCGCTCCTGGCTCCTCCTCTCTTGCTGGTGCTCCCAATAGGACACCCTGCCCCTTGCTCTCCATTACTGGAGTTGATTGACAGGAGCAGGAGCCAATGGCTCCCGCTGCTATTGATCAGCCCAGGGAGGAAGGACAAAGCCAGGAGAGCCGCAGCTCTCATGCACAGCCCTGGATCACGATGGGGTTCAGTTAAGTATGGAGGGGGGGGGGGGTGAGGGGGTTATTCTGTGACACAGAAGGTTTTTTACCTTAATGCACAGAATACATTAAAAGACTTTGAAGCTTTATAATCACTTTAAGCTCTGCCTAAATACTTTGAGGATCCAGATTGGTGTGGCTGCTACAAAAGAGGAAAGGGGGGGGGGGGGGGGGGGGGCAGGGGGATTTTCCTTCCTTCTGTGTGGTTCATTTTGAAGTTTGTGTAATCTGATCTCCCTGGAGTCCTCAGTACCTGCTGATAAATATAAATATTTTGTGCACTAAATTCTAGAGTATCTCAAAGCTTCTCTATACCCATCCAAGTTCAATGAGCATTAACCACTCATTGAAGGAAGGATTTGCCCCCTTAATGACCAGCCCATTTTTAGCGATGCGACACTGCGTCGCTTTAACTGACAATTGAGCTGTCCTGCGACGTTGTACCCAAACAAAATTGATGTCCCTTTTCCCCACATATAGAGCTTTCTTTTGGTGGTATTTGATCACCTCTGCGGTTTTATATTTTTTGTGATATAAACAAAAAAAGACTGACAATTTCGGAAAAGAAAATACATTATTTTTTACTTTACTCTCTGCTATAATACAAATCCAAAATATATATAAAAAAATGTATTCATCAGTTTAGGCCGATATATATTCTTCTACATAGTTTTGGTAAAAAAAAAAAAAAAAAAAAAATCGCAATAGACATATATTGATTGGTTTGCACAAAAGTTATCGCATCTACAAACTATGGGATAGATTTAGGGACTTTTTTTTTTATTGATTTCACTGGTAATGGCGGCGATCTGCAATTTTTAGCGGGACTGCGACATTGCGGCGGACAAATCTGACCCTAAATTACACTTTTTGGGGACCAGTGACACCAATACAGTGATCCGTGCTATAAAAATGCACTGATCAATGTATAAATGACACTGGCAGGGAAGGTGTTAACACTAGGGGGCGATCAAGGGGTTAAATGTGTTCCCTCAGTGTGTTCTAACTGTAGGGGCGGATGGGCTACCTGGGACATGATAGAGATCGCTGTTCCCGATCACTGTGAACAGCAGATCTCTGAGACGTCCCATGTCAGAAAGGGGATTCGCCTTGTTTACAAAGGCAGATCCCCGTTCTGTGTACAGCGATCGCGGGCGGCTGGTGGGCATCGAGTCTGCCGAGGCCGGACCCGCAGGCACGCTAGCACGCCCGCAATCTCACATGCACAGACCGACGTACGGGTACGTCGGTTCGCGCAGGAGAGCCGACCTGCCTCAGTATAAGTGCGGGCGGCTGGTCAGCAAGTGGTTAATATGAAACTATAGGGAAAACTTTTGTTTCCATTTTGGATGCAGTAAGGGAGGGGAAATCCTTGCAAATTAAGGGAATTCCCTTGGGGACCCCCAGGTCACCAAACTAGTGTCCCCACTGGAAGATTTCCCCGCCATTACTTTTCTGGGGACAACCCAAAATTTCTATCAAAATTTTCTATCCAAAACAAAAAAAAAGTTTTGCGTTTAGTTATACTTTAAACCTTAAAAAGGCACTCACTGCCTGGTCATTGTGTTGCAAGACTGAGGGAGCTGCTGTGTGCCTGGCTGCTGATCACTCACTTGGGAATAGAACCTGGGACATCAGGGGTCTGTGCTACACAAGTGCAGTTGCACTCATTTTCCTCAGAGTTTAGTGAACGTGTCTCTCCATTCACAGATTTCTGGACTAGAAAATGTCAGGAGCCAAGCAGAAGAAACCTTGTATTCAGGTAAGTGGAGGCAGTTTGATGGTGGGGGGGCTGTAGACTGTGACCATGTTTCATGTTGGACTTAGCCTTTAAAAGAGAAGTATGGGGTTTTTTTTATTTTTGATTCACACTTACCTCGGTGGATGGAGCATCAGACCGATGCGACAGCTGTCCCCCGTCGTCTCTGCATTGAGAACTGAGCGATTGAACATCGCTGATCCCTCGGTTCTCACAGATCCCCGAGCAGAGACCTGCTGCCTGTCAGTCAGCGTCTCTCCTCTCTGCTTCTCCATGCTCACTGGAGCGCTGAGCTGTGGAGGGGTGTTTAGGTGCCAAGTGGTTCATTATTCTGTACTCGACTCAAAACAAAAGGATTAAGGCTTACTTACACTTTAACCACTCGCCAACCGCCCTATAGCAGATTTAATGCTACAGGGCAGCCGTTCTGTGCAGAATCACATATGTAAACAGTACTTGATTCTGCACTTCTGGATACAGCAACGCCAGTGCGCCGCTTCTGCTATGATTAGTCACAGCAGAAGCCGCTCAGTGGGTGCCGGCCAATGGATGTCCACCGGCACCTGCTGATCGTCGAGGAGAGAGGCTGTACGGAGCTCTGCATATGTAAACAATGCAGAGCTCCGTCCTGACAGCGGGGATGTGATGGATTTTCTTTCCTTGCAAAGCAGGGAGTAAAAACCGGCAACATCCCTTACAGAAAGCACCACACAGTGTACACAAAACTCTGGTTAGGCACACAGTTAACCCTTTGATTGCCCCTGATGTTAGCCCCTTCCCAGCCAGTGTCATTAGTACAGTGACAGTATATATTTTTTAGCACTGATCACTGTATTAGTCTCACTGGTTCCCATAAAGTGTTAGCTAGTGTCAGATTGTCTGCCACAATATTGTAGTCCTGCTATAAGTCACCGATCCCCACCATTACTAGTATTAAAAAAATGTAATTAAAATTCCAGTATATATATCCCATAGTTTGTAGACGCTATAACTTTTGGCGCAAAACAATCAATATACGCTCATTGGGATTTTTTTTACCAAAAGTATGTAGCAGAATACATATTGGCCTAAATTTACGAAGAAATTAGATTTTTTTTTTAATTGGATGTTTTATAGCAGAAAGTAAGAAATATTGGTTTTTTTTTTTTTGTTTTTTTTTCAAAATTGTTGGACTTTTTTGTTTATAGCATAAAAATTAAAAAACCCAGTGGTGATCAAATACCACCAAAAGCAAGCGCTATTTGTAGTGAAAAAAAATGACATATATTTCATTTATGTACAGCGTTGCATGTCCGTGCAATTGTAAGTTAAATTAACGCAGTGCCTTATCACAAAAATAATAGCCTGGTCCTGAAGGGGGGTAAATCTTCCAGAGGTCAAGAGGTTAATTGACTACACAGCACCAACATCGACAATATTGCATGATAGAACGCAGACACGCTGTTTCCGCCGCTATCCTTCTCCAGGATAGCTTTGTCGTATCATGGCACCAGCTCATGTTTCAAACAACAGGAATATTTGTAATAAGACAGGGATAGCAACCATGGGGATTCTATAGCTTTATCCTTCTCATAGAATAGTCGTATAATTAAAATGGAAATGGTAGTTTATACGAGGCAACTCCATCTGAAATAGAGATTTAATCCTCTCCCACTGTCAGGTATTTGTGGAAAATGACTTCACATTGTATCAGTGAGTCCTGCAGGACCATTTATATCACTAGCAGATCTTTTCTGGCTTTGAACATCAATGCTTTAAGTGGTTGATA